>CAUYSK010018676.1:0-39998 GCA_963575035.1 Avahi laniger
TTCCTGTATGCACTCTTTGACCCTGGACAATTGCTTAACCTCTTTCAGGCCCCGCTATAAGGCTCGCACAGACTGTGAAAGGGTGATACTGACCCCTTCTTTCAGAGCAGCTGGAGTATTAGACGAGGAACACACATAAATACCCAATACACAGGACCAGGCACGTGGGGAGCATTCAAGTAAATATCAGTCTTCTCTTTCCCTCCATCCTTTCTTCTGCATAATTTGAAGAATTAGAATACTTCCAAAAGTGCCCGTGGTAACAGGTCATGGTCAGTTTGAGTCAAGGATTACCAGTTAACATACAAAAAAAAAAAAATCAAATGAGAGTGAAAATTTCCTGACCTACAGGCACTAAGGGGAGAAGGGAACACAGCTTGTTTGGCTAGGGTGGTAGCAGGCACCTCACTGTCCCACTAAGATGCATGCCAATGGCCACACACCTTTGCCTTTTCTGACTCTGGCTCCTGGCAAAGCCTTGCAACTTTCAACAAATATTTCTAGAGCCATGACTATGCTCCATGCAGAGCCTGATGAAGACTTTTAGAGGCTCTTGTACTAAAGGATCATGGGTACCCACCACTATGTAATTAAAATTTTTTAAATGTGAACAAAAAGATGTCTTTCCTAGACTTTTGGGTTGCAAATCTCTGGCCAAAGTCACTGCATCTGAACTTTACCCTATCCCCTGCTCTCTTTTCTGCCTCTGTCTTCCTGGTTCTGGAGGATCTGCACATTTTTCCAATTGGATAATCCAAAAAAAGTGCCAGGCACCGTCCAAGGCACTGGGAATTCAGTGGTAAGCCAGACAGGCAGACGAGGTGCCCACCTGGAGGCAGCTTGGATTCCACGAGAGAGAGAAAATTTTTAAGCACACAAATAATGAAATTGGATCCTCATTCTCAGCCAATGGTTAGAGAAGACATGTAAAAGGGACAAATCTCCTTCTTTAAAGGTGTTCACGGGCCCCATGTCTATTCAGAACTGGAGACTAATGCTGCAGTAACCAGCACCCTTAGGAGTCACTGTCTCGTTGATGCCCCAGAAGAGCCCAGAAGTGACGGAGATGAGCCAGGGATAGAACACAGTAAGACATTGTACTGGCCTGGTGTCACCAGCAACTATCTTGAGAGCAAACACTGGGACAGCTTCAATGCATAAACCTTTTCCCAAATAAGCTACTATTTCATCCTCTCAAATCCCTCCTCCTTCATTCCTGCTTCCTGTCCCAATGGTCTTCTCCCTGTGATAGACAGAGTCATTATTAAATGAAGCAGCAATGAAAGGCTTAGACGTGTTCTTAAAGAGATAGTCTCAACTGACATTCTTCTTGAGGGCTCCTGGAATGTCGTGTCTCAGAGCCTGCCAACTGGCACCGTCACCAGCTCCAGATGTTTCACGGCATTCGACACTGCTAAAATCCATGCACATCCATCCGTACATGAAAATAAAATGCGTGCCCAAGTTATAGAAATCCAGCAGAGCAAACATGGAAATGCACCCACATCCCAGACACATGCTAATGACAGTGGCATTCTGAGTCAAAGGAGAATGTTCCAAACTCTTAGCTGAGTGTCTGCTTAGCCAAAGATAAGCAGGTATTCAAGAAGGTTTCTCAGCAGAGAATGAAATGAATCAAAAGAAGGCCAACCAAGGCAGGTACGGTTTCCCACACAAGAGGATGCAATCAAGATCTCCCCAATTCTCTCTGAGAATCCCACATTCAGTTTTCTCCCTTGCCAAAGGACCGATTCCCTTAGCAGCTCTGTCAATAGAAAGTAAGGCAACAGGCTACAGAATGAGTTCATTTCTGGGCTGTTTCTCCACCCCCAAACCCATCCAGAGTTATTGATGCTGGATGACGGGTCATAGCAACTTGTGTTTAGGTTTTCAAAGACCACTGTATTCATGACCCTATGCTAAGTGTACATACTGTATTCATTTGGTAGCAGAAAGCTTTGCCGTTTTCCAGCTGGCCCCATGTTCTGTTTGGCCTCCTTACTCTTGCACAACTGTTGGCCTTGTCTGGAATGGTCATTACTTCTTTTATCACCTGGCTAATACCTGAAGGACCTGTGAGACTCAGTTCAGGGATAATTTCCCCTGATTCTCCCACTTCTGGGCCAGGTGTCTCTTTTCTGAACTCTGGACTTGCCCCACTGTCACCATGCATGAAACTGCTGGTACTTACCCATCTGCCTCACCAGATGAGGACCTTGTCCAGTGCAGTGGATTAGGGTTTGGAATTCTAGAGTTGCCTGGCCTGGGTTAAAATCCTACTCTTCTACTTTCCAGGTGTGGGATTTTAGAAGAGTTATTTATCCTCCCTGAGCCCCATATTTTCAGTATGAGGATATGGATAGCATCATCTTTAGAGTGTTGGTGTGAAGCTGAAGGGAAACATGTCTGTGAGGGGCTTAGCACAGTACAGTGTCCCTACTCTCTCGGTCAGCAGTAGCGACACTTGCTGTGTCTTTCAGATCCCTGGAATCATTCACAGTGGCAGCTCTTTTGGCTGGGAACACAGATGGCTTAGAGAGAAGTAAATAGGGGATAACAAGACCAGGATGGTAAGTTGGGACTGTGAATGCCAAGTTAAGATAAGATAGGACTGAGTCTCAAGGGCCATGGGGAGCCCTGGATGGTTGATGAACAGAGTTGTGTCCCAATAAAGTGATGCTTTAGGAAAAGCCCTCTGAAGGCAGGCCAGGAAACGGACCACAAAAAGGGAGAGACCAGAGACATGAAGACCTGTAAGGAAGGAAGACCTGCTGGAAGAATCCAGGAGAGCAGGATGAGAAAAACTGCAAAACAGTAAGGATAGCTCTTGGGTTTGTAGAAGAAGAAAGAAGCAAATTTCAGGTCTGATGATCAAGGGGAAGTAGGGGCACCATTAGTAGAATTAGGAAGTGGGGGAAAAGGGGCTGGAGAGACCAGGAAGTCAGTGAATCGTTCAAAGACAAGATTTCTGCCCTCAAGAGAGCTTCCAGTAGAGATTGGAGTATAAAAAGCCCAGAGGTCCAAGGTCTAACAACATTACTGATAGCACAGACCTGCTCGCAGACCTAGACTCAACAATGACACAGTTATAGCCACGTGACCACACAGACAGATGGAGAGACATCCGTGGGCACGACACCGCAGCACGGACACACGTAGATGCACAGACACCAAACACAGCGATTCACACTCTCTCCCACTGATGGAGCTGTGTCCTCTCATACTCACACAGACACGCGTTCCTCATTCTCAAGACAGGTGTCCCTTGGTATCTACAAGGATGGATTCCAGAACCCCCATGGATACCAAAATCTACAGATGCTCCAGTCCTTTGTATAAAATGGCACAGTATTTACACATAACCCACACACTTCCTCCCATGTACTTTATATCATTTCTAGATTACTTATAGGACCTAATACAATGTAATTGCTATGTAAACAGTTCTTATATTGTATTGGTTTTTATTTGCATTATTTTTCATTGTTGTATTATTTTCCTTATGGGATTTTTTCCAAATACTTTTGATCCATGCTTAGTTGAATCTGCAGATGTGGAACCCACAGAACCTGACTATACACGCACAACGCACACACACACACACACACACACACACACACACACATGGATTTTAAGGTGTAAAATAGATCAAGTGTTTATGGTGACAGGAGGATTAGTCAGTTAGTGGAGGCTGTGTAGTTACAAGAACCAAATCAGTGAGTCAAAATCATACTAGAGAAGGTTTTACAAAAACGCTGTAAAATGTAAGATGGTGACATTATTCCTAAACTAAGAGCATAGTTTTGCTCTCAGGTTTTACATGTAGGCATGTGAGTGGTTTCTTCATTTTCCATGTGTTCTCACTCATGCATTTTCTGATTCGATTCTCACTTCAACCCTGAGAATAATGCAGGGCTATGGATGTTATTATTCCCGCCATACAAATGAGAACACCAAAGCTCAGAAAAGAAAAATGTCTTGCTCAAGGTCATATTGTTAATAAATGGTAGAACCAGGATTCAAATTAAGGTCTGTCCGACTCCAAGACAGTTCCCCTTCTGCTATCATGTGGCATCTGAAATGGCTCACAAACTAGGGTTGCAATGGTTTTTAAAAAGTCTTTATAGCACGGAAACAAGGAAGAATTGTTAAAGATGATGAGAAGAACAACATAGCAATTATTTCTTTTTCTGTATAATTTTTTAAGAACAGTTCCAATTTTTAAATTGTAGAGAAAAAAAGGAAAGAAAGCATGTGCCATTATTTGTGCAAGTAATAGAAGCAATGACAAGATGCTGAGGTCCCCTAGAACAGAACAAGAAAAGCTCTCAGGAAAGAACTGTAAAGCTGGGATTCAGAGACAAGCATAAGAGAGAGAAAAGTCATTGGGAATTCCAGAGGAAAATGGAGAGCTAAGGTGCAAGGTTCCCATCAACAAGGATATTCTTATTCCCATTCCCTTCATTGCAGAGGACCCAGGCTGGGTGGCAGCGGCACCTTAATCAGACTCCTGCTTTGGGCAGCTGTATGGGGTGTGTGTTGGGGTCACAAGGACTGCAGATGGTCTGAACCATATCTTTCTTTCCCAACAGACTCTAAAAGAACAAGAGTTTGGACCCTCACACCAGCGAGCTTGTAAGTGTGTTCATCTTTGATGCCTTTTCTTGTGGAAAACAAAAAAGTTTCTAGTAGTCCTGGTATGCAGGAACTTCAAAGGTGTGTCTTTAGTTACCAAGTTGCTAAGTCAAGAAATACAAACCCAGAAGAGAAGTGAGGCCCCTCCCTAGGCACTAAGAAGGAAAGGTGGCCATGGCCAAGTGCATGGCCTGTAGAGCCAATGGCCTGAACCCAAACCCCAGCTCTGGAATCTACTAGCAGTGTGAACTTTGGGCAAATAATTTCACCTGTCTCTGCCTCAATTTAGTCACCTGTAAAAATGGTTACAATAGTACCGACCCAACAGTGTTAGTGTGAATTAAATCAGTTAATTCCTGTAAAGGGATTAGAACACGGTCTGCACATCAACAGTGTGCAGTAGTTTTTTGCTTTTGACCATCATCAACATCATCTATATCACTACAGATAGAACACACTTAATCCAATATAATCATCTCTGAAAACCAAAGGGGAATTCTGAGGTCTTCTTGAGAACTAATGGGGAAACAGAGGCCCAGAGAGGAAAAGGACCCACCAAGGTCATATAACTACAGAGCAGTCCCCACCTCCTCCCTCTCCCATTTCTGTTGGGGCATCCATACACCTCAGGGATATAGTTACAGGGCCCATGAAGAAAGCAAAATAATTAGCTCCTGTGGAAGCAGCTCGAGGGAAAGAGCAGCAAGTTGGGTTTTATTGCATTCTGACCATGTACCAAGAATCGTGCTGAACACCTTCCATCTGTGGTAGGGATGACTGTGCGCATCTTAGAGATGAGAAAACAGAGTCTCTGACAGGCTAGATAACTTGCCCAAAGCCACGAGGCCAAGACTCTTCATTCTGGGTCTCCCCTATCCTCAGCGGTACTTGCTACAGGCACCACATTCTAATCCCAAACCCACAGGGAATGGGACCAGACCAAGTTGGAGGAGACCAATGTTCTTCTCCTGTCCCAGGCACCCTGCAACTCCCACAGTGCCCTCTCCAGTCACGCTTTGATTCATCTAAAGCACGTTTCTCCATTTGTTACAGACACGCCTCTCAGAGATGATGGAGCTAAGCCAAGGGCACACCTTACAGGTAAGCCTCCTTGCTGTGTTGTCCAGGAGACCACGGGCCATGATCCTGAGATTCCTTTCAGTGTATTTATCGAAATTACTCTAGAAGTTTAAAACTGGAAACCACACTCCTTGGTAACAGATTCGTCCTCTCAGTGGAGGGTTTTTTAATGTCTTTCTCCCTGGGAGGGGGTCCAAAGGCCCATGTCTCCTACACATTTTCTTGTGGATTCTATCAGCCGTCTTCCTTTCTCGCCTGTCTCTCTCTTTCACTCACACACCCTGTCATTGAGAAATGGCTTTCCTCAGACTCAGAGCTCCAAGTATTTCTGGATGTGGTCACAAATGAAAGGTCCCCTGAGTTGCCAATTTATTCAGTCCATCTGTGCCCTATTCAAGATGATGTCACTGGACATTTACATTCAGGAAGATGTTTCCAACGCATTTTCATTGATATGAACAGATAAAGAGGGATATCATACTATCACCATTTGGCCAACTTTCCGAGTCTAGTGTGGAAATTCCAGCCACCTCACACCTGGAGTTCATATACCTCTGAAACTCCAGAGGAAAGAGCAAGACAGTGCAGAAAGATAGGTTAAAACCATTGAGCATAAAAAGCAAGCATATTCTCCTGACCTGTAAGAAAATTTTCAGTCTTCAGGGGGATATCCTTATGACCCGAGACACTGCCATTGGACAAAGAGGAAATTGTTTGTGGTGAGTCCTGAGTGAGGATTGAAACCAGGGAGATGTCGAGTTGTCATCACTTACCCCTTACCTGTAAGACAAACAATTTGTTCTGATGGATCAATGGGGGTAAAACAGGTCAGCTAATCATTTATGAGGCAAAGGATGGAGATTTGGAAGGTCTAGAGTCTGGTCTTGTCATCGGTCCACAAAAGGGGCACCTACAAGTCTTATCTAAGTCATTTAGGGAAGTGTAATTATTTCCAGTAAGCCATTTTCCTGAACACAAAGGAGTGGGAGGATTTCTTAACCTTCACTGTTTTCCAGGATCACAGGGCTCAGGCAAAATATGAAATCATCAGGTCAGGCAGCTCAGGCTCAGAGAGGCAAAGCAATTTTCCCCAGGTCACAAGCCCAAGAAACTACCCTTTTGAACAACTGTGTATATCCACTCGTAGCCTTCACTCATTCCTCCCCAAGGCACTTGTCAGCTGTTGGTTATATTCAATCACTTTCCTCTTCTTTGAAAATGATATGAGACTCTTTTTAGCAAAGTCCGCAGCTTCCATCAGGAACAAATTAAACTTCTCTCTTGTCGTTGCAGTTGTGAGACAAACTCCCACGCCGCACTTAAAAAATCAGTTCCCAGCTCTGCACTGGGAGCATGAACTAGGCCTGGCCTTCACCAAGAACCGGATGAACTACACCAATAAATTCCTGATGATTCCGGAGTCGGGAGACTACTTTGTCTATTCCCAGGTCACATTCCGAGGGACAACCTCCGAGTGTGGGGAAATCAGCCAAGGGAATCGACTGAACAAGCCGGACTCCATCACTGTGCTCATCACCAAGGTAACAGACAGCTACCCTGAGCCCACCCAGCTCCTAATGGGGACGAAGTCTGTGTGCGAAGTAGGAAGCAACTGGTTCCAGCCCATCTACCTAGCGGCCATGTTCTCCTTGCAAGAAGGGGACAAGCTGATGGTGAACGTCAGCGACATCTCTTTGGTGGATTACACAAAAGAAGATAAAACCTTCTTCGGAGCCTTCTTGCTATAGGGCAAAGCAGACATCATTATATGATGGTCCTCTGCCATCTTGCTCCTAAGTTTCTTCGGTCATATGTAATCATAATCAGGGATTTTCTTGGGGCCAGGGTTAGGGGACACTCCACAGAGACAGTGATTTAGCTATGAAATTTAAGGCCCAAAAGCTCACGCTTGATATGCCTTACTGATGAGACTATTAATTGGAAAATGCTAAAGCAAACAGACATATTACCGTGGCTGCTTAGAGGATTGGTGAGTTTCTAAATATTAAAATACTGACCACCAAATGAATGGATGGATGGTCTACTTGGGTCAGGATTTAAAGAAGGACATATCTCCACACCTCCCTGCTACACATTTTGTCACCAATGGCCCAGTTATTGTTCAATTTGATCATAAATTTGCTCAGTCAGGAGCTTTGAGGAAAGTCCAAGAAAGTTCTAGAAAACAGTGTAAAAACTTCAGAGGCAAAATCCTTTATTAGTTTCTCCACATACGTTCATGTCGTGACTAAAAATAATGAAAAGAGAGTTGGTATTTCTCATAAATGTTCTCAAAAAAGGAATTGGTTTTCATACCATCTACAGCATATGAGAAAAGCAACCTTTCCTTTGATTATGCACACAGATATCAAAATAAGCAAGTATGAGTTTCACATGCATAGCAAAAATACAACAATTGCATTTAGTAGAGTTTTCTCAAGTACCTGTTAGATTCCTGGACACTACCTTAACCCAGAAGACACTATGAAGAACAACACAGACTCTACTCGAAATGTAAATAAATGCCACTCGATGCTTCCTGGCCAAATATCAGTCAACATACTCTAAAAAATAACTCCAAATCCTAAAAAAAAAATCATCTGAAACTGTTACATAAGATTTCTGGCTCTCTCTTAACTGGGTAAGACATCCAACTGATTAGGTCACTCAAGAAGCCTGAAGATCAATTTCTAGCTAACTAACTGTACAACAAACTTGTTTGATGCTGGAAGACAATGGACTTATTCCCTGGAGGTTGGGAGAAAGAAATCCATCACCAAATCTGGAGAAGTGAATCTGGATTTGCTTTGAGGTTTGATTTGCATAATTTTATCTACAGAGGGTTATGTGGGTATTTTTCCCTTACAATATTCAAGGGATTTAAATATGGGATTAGCTGACCAACCTAACAAAGGCTTCTTCCCTGGGGAGAAGCTGGATGTTGAGAATGTCCCTTCTGTGCTTCAACAGGTTCATACCCTCTAGTCTATCTGATTTTCTTGCACTGATACGTCAAGGGTGGGAGGGGTAGGTCTGCTTTCTTAGCCTTTGTTGACTTGTCTGTAAAGCAGGAATCCACCAATTTGTTTCCCAGGATCAAATGAGCTCACGGACATGAAACATGTGAACTTCATGCATTCTGTATAGTCCGAGCATTTTGGTGTGACCTGGCCCGTGACTTCCAGCACATTGGCCTCTATTACAAATGCTCCTCACCTTGGGAGACCTCGTGGATGGGTCTGAGAGCAAGCTTGACACCAAAATCACTCTTCCTCTGGTTGCCAGGAGAGGATAGAAGCAGACAGCTACGTGAGAGGCTCCTGAGCACAGCAACCAGTGCAATAGTAGTACTCGGTCAATATTTGTCGAGTTATAATTAAATAATAACTAATTTCCAGTTTCTCAGTTGGGAGGTTAAGGCTAAGTATGTTCCCTAACCTCTGATAGGCTAACTGACACGAGGCCTCTTTCTCGACTCCAGCTTCTCCAGTCAGCACAGGACTCAATGGGAACACAGACAAGGGTGTGGTCACCTGCACCTGGTTTGCAGGAGTCTTCAGAGAGGAAGTGAATCCTAAAAGAAGGTGGGTGGGCCCCAGATGACCACAGGGAAAGGACATCTCAGATGGGGGAATTACCCTTGGCTTAAAGTAGAAAAGAAAGGTTTCTCAGTAACTCCAAAACCAGCTTGATAAGAGAATGTTCCCTCAACCAACTCCTAGAACAGCATTTATTGTTAGATCAAGAATCTTTCCTCAGTATCTCTAGTCTGGTTCCATAATCAGAACTAATATCCACTAAGAAAATAAAATGCTGTATCTGCACCTATCTCTCTGGTGCGTGAGAGCCCCAAGCCACTTAGGGTACAGGAAAAGATTCGTACAGAAGAGGCCAGAGTGGCCTGTCCAAACTTGCCCAGTGTGCCATAGGGGATCCACTAGATTTAGAAGTTTATCCAAGACAGGAATTTCCTGACATCCTAAGACATTTGAGGCTTTGGAAAAATCCCTGCCTTATATTTATTTTGTTCCTGTCATGAGCTTGTTTATTGAAGAATGTTTTGTAGCTCAACTTTGCACTGCTGATTTTGTTACATTCTGTACAGCACAGTATATCTTTTACTATGCAGGAAGGCACAGCCACGCATTCCTTAGAGGACTCAAATGAGAACTGCTGTTTCCAAGGCATCATCTCCATAGCAAAAATTAGTGTCCTATTTTTAAAAATGAGGTGGGATAATGCTTTTGAAGAACATGTGATGATCCCCTAAAAGGGGTTAATAGGATACATTCAAGGGGTTTGGTGGGAGTAGGAAGGAGCTTGCTTTAGAAAATAGTTAATTTAGGGAGAAAATGTTTTACTGGTTAAATGTCTTTCAAAAGGCTGAATTCAAATCAATTCCACAAACATTTACTGAGTACCTACTCGCCCTGGAGACACAGAGATAAATTAATTTAGTCTCAGACGTGCTCATTTTAACTACTCAGCAACTCCATTGTCTGCCTGCAGATCCTTTAATTTATTTTCGTTGTATTAGCTAATTAATTAGCTAACTTTAGGCACATTTTAGGATATTTTCTCATGATGAAAATGGGTGCCATTTGATGAAGGGCGATCACTAACAAAATGATTTGTGTTCACTCTAAGTGGTTTTTTAAGTAGCTACTGAAGGACAGTTTTACATAAACAAAAGGGGGAAAAACAGGGAGATCATTTTCTACGGTGGAATCCATTATTTGAGCCACATGTAGAAAGAGGTTTTGTCTGCTGGACTCAAATTGTGCATCGGCGCCCTTAAAAATATTAGAATTGTATGGATGACTCAGCTGCTTTGAAAAGTCTGTTTCTCAGCAAACACACAACCATGATCAAAACGCATGGGGTCACTAACATTTTGACCCTAGCATGGTTTAGATCTATTTGGCAGAACAGAATTACTTAAGCTACTAATATTTCTAGTAGGAAAAGGGAAAAGTATACCTTTTCACTTCCTGAAATGTGTGAAACCTAACATGCCGGGAACCCTGGCTCCATTTCATCTTAAGCTACATCACCCCAGAGGAAATTCCACCTCTATGCTCATCAAATAATTCCTCCGGATTATAAAAGTTCAACTAACTCGCTGTGAACAAGGCACAGCCACTGCCAACATTCTCTTGCAAGATATTTTCCCAAGCCCTTACCCAATCCTGTTTCCATGATTGTGACATTGGGGATTAATTATGCAGGACAGGGCTGTTTATATTCATTGTGTACCTTCAAAAACACATGCAGAGGTCTCTTGCCTCAGAATTTTTGCTCTCCTAAGGCCCAGAGTCCTGGAAGCGTTCTGTCATTTTTAGTAGAATTTTGTTAAGTAGACATCGTTACCTTGGATAGTCCCATCATTGCATCCTATTGGCAGCTGGGCCTAGAAAGAATTCAGTGAACTGTTAACCCCTGAATCCTTTCGCACCAGTCGGGAGACAGTGTGGGTCAGAGCAGTTTCTTCCATGCTCTGCCACACTCTAACAATCATATTTTCAACTTCCCAAGCTCTGAGACACACTTGCCTCCCACACCATCTCCCCATTGTAAGATGAAATACCTTACCAGCCTGGATAGGAGAAGTTATTTGTCCAGCGCCACACAATGAACTCAGGCATTCTACACTCAGATACTGTCTTCCTGAATCATAATCCCAGACTCATCTGATCCCCTCCGCTCTTAAGAAATATTAATAGCATTCATTTTAATGACTGGAGAAGAAATTGGCGGGAGACAGGAGGAGAATCTTCAAATAACTACAGGGCAACATGAATGTGACGAGGAGATTTTTCCATGCGCCCCTCAGAGGAGAGAGCTACAGTTACATGGTCACCATCTCTGGTTTAATACCTAAAGGAACTTTCTACCCAAAACCAGAATTTTTCCAGGTAGTGATTTTTCAGTCCCTGAAGGTATTCAAGGAGGGAGCTTAGCACCAGGGTTTTAGAGAAGCCATTCCTTCTTTGAGATTAGGGGAGGGATTAAGCCAAGGATTTCCGAGGTCTTTGTTAATTGACTGCCATGTATTCTATTTAATTGTGACAAACGTGGCAGACATTGTCAAGAGTTCAGTGGCTTTCAGCCTAGAAGTACTTGTCATTTCCCACTTGTCCAGAGAGTGTCCAACACAAAATGACTCTAAGATCTTGGCTGCTAGGGCAGTGACCTGGGATTTTAGAGATGATAGGATCTGCAGAGTCTATCTATTCCAAGTTACTTCATTTCAAGGATGGAGAAACTCAGGCTCAGAGAGGTGACATAGTGGCCCAATGTCAGACAGTAGCTCATTGGAGTGCTGAGACTAGAATTCACATCCCCTGACACCAAGCCCAGTGTCAGGAGGACACCAGACTTTCCATGAGTCACCTGTGTTTTTGAGCTCGTGTCACACGATAGCCCTTACCTAGATGCTGGAGAGCTGAGAGGGAACATGACGGGCATGTCCTACTCTTGTGGTGTGTGCATTCAGGAAGAAGGAAACACACAAGGTGGAGTAAATAAAGTAGTGAACTTAATCAAATGATTTTATTCTTAAAGTCGTTAAAACATGTAGTTTTCCCCTTTTTTGTTTCAGGGGTATACAGATTGAACAAATGTGGGTATTTATGTGGTTTTAGTGATAAGCCCCATGTGCTTTCATTGATTTTATGTTTTATGTTAAAACATCAACCCCAAGGTAAAATGCATATTGTATGTTGTTGGATATGTACTTAACTGGTATGCCTCCCATGTCTTTGGGCACTACCGTATGAATTCTAATCTCTGTAAATGAAGTGTTGTAAGTGTTGATGTATTTAATGGATGTAACTTAATAAACTGGCATTGAATTTTGATGCTAATTGTCAATTCTTTTGTCAATCTGTTCATTTATTTTTCTCTCCGGATTAAGGTCTAAGGGTAATCCTTGGGCTCTTAAAAAATACATGTAGTTCTCTATATACTTGAATGCAAAATGGTAGATAACTCTCATAGGTTGTAATAAATCTCATAACAAATTGATTGTGAAACACACAGATTGTGCCACTCTGATCAAATGAGAGAAATGGAGGGAAGGAGAGAATCTACCAGGCTTCTTTTATGAATTAGGAGACTTTGTAGTTAAGTGGCTTAATCTCATCTCGAACAACCCTGGAATAGGAAGAGAGGCCAGGGAGACCCATGTCACTACTTGGTAGAGCCAGAATTTAGATCTAAGCCAGTCTCTGACACTACACTCCGCTGCCTCTCATAAAAACAGCAGTCAGCAAAAAGCAAAAGGGCTCAGCACAGTCATCACTTTCCATTTTCCAGAGCAGTAGCTGGGGTCACTGTTGGCGCTCAGTCAATATTAGGTTGAACCATACGAAATTGCCATTTCCGAGGGTCGAAAGGGATCACATGTCAGAAACATCACTTGTTTCCACCTAATGGTTGCACGTAGATCAAACACTAAGGGAGAGCGGGCAGGCTCTCCTCCAAAACTTTGGTCTCAAAAGTTTCCCTCCCAGTGGAGTTCCTGGGAATGTATTGATGTCCTTCTGAAATTCACTTCTCACATTAGCTTGAAGGTCAGTTCTCGCTCCACTCCTAGGAGTGATAAGAACAAAATGGTGATCTAGCACTTCTTATATTATCCTGGGTAGAGCTGGTGCCCATTCTACTAAGTGAAGTATCACAAGAATGGAAAAACAAGCACCACATGTACTCACCATCAAATTTCTACTAACTGATCAATCCTTATGTACACATATGGTAGTGACATTCATCAAGTGTTGGGCAGGTGGGAGAAGTGAGGAGGGGATGGGTATATTCACACCTAATGGGTACAGTGTGCACCATCTGGTGGATGGACATGCTTGTAGCTCTGACTTGGGTGTGGCAAAGGCAATATACGTAGCCTAAACATTTGTACCTCATGATATTCTGAAATAAAAAAAGAACAAAACATTTCTATACTTGTGGAGAGAAGTGCATTATTTGCCCTACATTTTTTTAAAAAACGAAGTACCTGCAAAAGCCATAATGCCAGTTCTCCAGAGGAAAAATATTGATAGTCTTCTAATCTAAGTTACCAAAGATAGTCTTTTCAGTCAATTCTCAAAATGATTCTCCATCCTTAGGAACTTTTAAGCAAGACGACAAAACTAACCAATGGTCTCTCCTGATGTTTGTCCAGTTGTCCACGGGGATATGTAGGGTCTAAGCAGAGGCCAGCTAACATTCGGTCCGGATGCACAGGGTGTCGGTTCTGATTTGTTAGACATGATTCTGATTGACTGATGCTCATACCGTACTGGTTGTTAGATATTTTGACTACTCTCCCTGTTTACATTGCTTCCAACCTCCTGATCACACACACACACCATCATCATTATCATCTTCATCATAAACAATAGTGTTAATGTCCCAGCATGCAATTGTAGAAGGAGGAGTGGATTGGGAATCAGCTGACCTCTGTTCCAGACCCGGGTCTGCCCAGCTGGCAACTGTGAGGGGTTGGGTCCACCACTTCTGCAGGTCTCAGCTTTCCGTTCTGAGAATCCAGAGCAGAGGGGAATGAAGGGAGCTGAAGTCCCTTCCCTTTGCAGTTTAGAAACAAGTCTCAATGATTCTATGCTTATAGCGTGTAAGTTTCAAATGAGCTTCCCCTTTTCAGGTTGAGGAGATAGACAAGAGGGTTTCTCCAAGAGAACACAAAATTCCCCATGTACCTTAGGCTACAAAGCTGTGCAGCTAGTACACGGGGACTTTTTACCTCTTTGGTGCAGGAAATGGAAAGGTAACTGGAACTGAGCTGTGAACTGCAGAGCCCCCCAGTGCCGTTCTACTTTGACGGCATCTTCATCCCCCCTCGGCCCCTCTGCCCTTCAGTGGGGTTTGGCAGCCATTCCACGTAGCCAGGGCCGCCCTCCTCACAGGCTGATGTTGGGCCTTAGCACCAGCACTTACAGCTGCTGTTTCCTGTGTTCTTAGCGTATGTCAGGCATCGAGCGCAACTCGTTGCATAATTCATCTCAATGCAATGAGATTGGCACGATCCTCTCATTTTACAGGTGAGGGAAACGAGGCCTGAGAGATTAAGTCCACTTGCCCAAAATGACTCCGTTAAACCAAGATTCCAGCTCAGTCAGGATACAGGCAGCCCCCTCTCAGAGTTTATCATCAACAGCAACAGGCCAGAGCTACCATCTGGGGGGCATTTTCAGTGGTAAGCACTTTTCCTGCATCATCTCATTTAATCCTCAGTCAAAGGCTGCCTTCCTGGCGCCAAAATGAGTTCACAGCTCGGTTCCACATCTACTCCTACAGAGGTGGGCATTCCCAGGAATGGACCACCAAATCCTCAAAGGACGACTGGGTTTTCCATTCAGAGTGGTGACCATTGATTGAACATTCTGACCCCCGCAGGGTTTCAAGGATGTCCTCCTTTCTTGAATGCCTGGTCCTGCTTCATGCCCCATTCCTGGTTCCTATAATAGAAACACTGGCACTACCACTACCCAGTCAGCCCATCCTTGCCCATGCTGGGGAGCCCTAACTCTGGCCACACCTATCCCTCAGCCCCAGCTACCAACCCTAGGATTATGTGGGAGCTTTCTCAACCTGTCCCCAGGGTCCTCTACAATGTCACTGTCCACCCAGATTGGCCTCTGGAGCCCCATGTTGCCTGTGCCTCTATTCTCTATTCTGCTTTTGTCACCCACAGAAAGATTTGATCACCTCCCTGTGCCAAGCACTTTGCAAATACAATTTCCTTGTATCACCATAAAACCCTGGAGAGTAGGTACCGTAATCATCATGACTATTTTGCAGGTGAGGAATCTGAGGCTCAGTGAGACACAGCGACTTGGCCAAAGCCACACAGCCAGAGTGATAAATCTGAGTTTGAACCTATCAGCCTCTCAACCACTGTCTCGTTCTGCCTCTTAGCTTTACCCACGTCCCTGCCTCCTACCCATTGCGAAGTCTTGGGCAAGTCATCTAACTCCTTTGGGCCTCCAGGAGGATCTCTAAGTTCACTTCCAATCTGAAAATTCTGGGATTCCAGATAAGAAGTGCTAGAATTGTCCTCATCCCCATATGAGTAAGTAAAGTCTTACTTTTTAAGGGAACATGATACCGAGAGCCCTCTCCTCCTCGGGATCTGCATTCATTCCAGGGGACCGTGACGCACCATCATAAAGCCTTTCCCGGAAGCCCTGCCTATAGCTTCCCCCTGAGCGAAGACATTTGACTGACTCCACATTTATTGCATTGCCTTCCAGAACAATAGTTCCCAGTTTGGGCTGCATGTTGGTGGGAATGGGCTGGGGATAGATTAAAAAGCCCAGTGTGCAGGCCATACCCCAGGCCAATTAAATCAGAATCTCCAACGATGGAAGACAGACAACAGTATTTTCTTAAACTCCCAAGTAATTCTAATATGCAGCCAGAGTTGAGAATCACAGTTTTCAAAGCACCGGCACATGAGAGAAAGAGCAAGCCCTGAAGCTAGGCAGACCTGCATGATGTCCTCAGCTCTGCCACGTTCCAGCTATGAGATCTCAGACAGCTGAGTTAGTATATGTGAGCCTCAATTTCCTCATCTGCAAAATGGGAATAATAGTAGTGCATTTCTCACGGTGTCCTTATGAGGATAAAATGAGATGGTGCCCATGAAGCTGCCTGGCCCCCGGGCAGTGCTCAACACACAGCAGTGACTGTTCTATCAGAAAATGACCTGAAGATTCTGCTTTCTGTATTTCCCCTCTTCTACATTTAAGGAAGCAATACCAAATTATGGAAATTATAAGATCATAGTGAAAACAGTAAATGATGGGCTGGAGACTTGGTTATTCATTCATCCAACTGATACGTAGCAAGCATCTTCGATGCTGGTTGCTGTACATGAAATAAACATGGCTGTTAGGTTCACCAAGCTTCTTTGCTATTGGGTTGAAGTTGAGAGTGGGGGTACAATAAAGGAATTGCTATGCAATAATATATTGTGATAAGGGATCTAAAGGAAAGGAACAGGGTGAGAAGATAGAGAACAAAAACAGGACCCACTTTCCAAATCAGTGTTTCAGAGAAGGCCTCTCTGAGGCCACTCTGCACAGTGTGTTTGACTGAGTCAACATTTGGACTCGTGACTCCACAGCACAATTACTGGCTGATAGCAAGTGTGACTCACTCAGTGGGTACCGCTAATTACAAGGACCTTCGGGGTCAAAGAACAAGGTGGCTGAGCACTGGCCAAGGCAAACAAGCCACGCCTTGGACTCTGCAGGCACGGCTGGTGACTACCCCACCAATCCCTAAGGCGGCACTCCAGGCTCTCAGATGGAAACTTTTCTCCTGCAGCCACTGCAGGGCGATCCCACATCCCCCTTGGCACTCCCTGTTGTTTTTCAAGAATGACACCCAACTTGGCTTTGCCTTCCTGTGTGCCAGGAAGCTCCCCTGGTTTTTGCCCTTGCACTAGTAAACACAATCTGACATCATAAGGTTAAGGAAAATTACCAGCATGTGTTCCTTCTCCCAAGAACTCGATGGAGAGGAGAATGTCCACTTTATAGAAAGCTAAACTGAGGCTCAGAGAGGAAACCATCATATTTGTAGGCATAGAGATACCGAGCCAGATCTCGCCAATCGCAGTACTATGTGTCCAGGCCCATGATGCCTTCCTCAGGGGTACAGTCCACAGGCAAAAGGGCCAGAGAGACCCCACTCTGGGAGTCTATGCAGAAAAAATGAATCCCTGTGTTTGTGGATTGGATGCAGGAAGGAATGGTAGGAATTGAGGAGTAAGGTCCGAATGCTTTGGGATCCGCCCTCCTCTTCAGGACACCCTCATGCCTGTCCCTCTGCTCATGGGCTGTCACGCTGCAGAGGCATCACCGTCTTCCACCAGGTGTCCCAAGACAGAACCCGGGGTCCTCTTAGACTGGCCACTCTCCCATCCCCTCACGATTAATGACTCACTAAGTTCAGCTCCTGAGTCTCAGATCAGACCCTTCTTTTCTTCTTTGTGACAACAGCCTCCTCACTGGTCTCCCTCCCTCCAGTCTAGCATATAGACAGCAGTCAGAGTGGTCTTTCTGTTAAAAAAAATTTGAAAAGTCTCATGGCTCTCCTGCTCTCCTACTTTGAAATGCCAGGGCAGCCTCCTATCACCTTTAGAGGGAAATCCAAGCTCCTGCACACGGCATCCAAAGCCCTTCCTGATTCAGCCCCTACCCACCTCTCTGCTCCATCTGGTGTCTGATGTCCCAACACCTCCATGCTACAGGCAGTGGCACGCTAATACATGTTCAACCACCAGCTCTCCAAGATAAAGCCCTGATTGGACCATCTGCCAATATCTGCGGTGTGAATATTTCCACCATGACCAATTTCAAGTAACCAATGTGTTGTCCCCGAATGGAGAATTGAGAGATGTGTAGTCGCACAGCATGAAACAGTATTTCTGACACATGGACACAATGGAAATTTACAACTTCAAAAGGACAGATAATAGTAAAATGTAGTGATTATTAGGAAGTGGTAAGTTTTGAGTATTCACTATCTTTGTTTTAGTATAATTTATATAGATGTAGGCTTATGTAATTTAATTTTTATTGTGGCTATGTTTACTGTCCAGCTCGCGAAATTCCTAAACATTCAACATTCCCTTCTTGTGAGCTGGTAAACGCTGGCCTCAGCACCGCTGATTAAAGCTCTTGGCCTACTTTTCACTCTGGGTAGGATGCCTGCCCTCCCCCAGACCCGTGGTGGACTCTTATTCATTTGTCAAGACTCAGCTCGGCTGTCACTTCATCGGTGGCTCCTTCCCTAAATGCCCCATGCGGGGGTCCCACAGACACCCCCTCACCCCCTGTGGCAGGCCCTTTGTCTGCTTGGCTGTCTTTTCCGCCTTAGATGATGTCTTAATCACTCCTGGATATGAGCATCAAGCCAATTCTAATAAATGCTTGTGGGACACACCATTGAACATAGTTTCGTATCTGGATCCCTTCCCTGTGTGTCTTCCAATCCCAAGCTTGTACCCAATCCTACATCCCCCTGCGGGTCTCACCCAGAGCCCACACAGGCTTCACACCAAGGCTAGAAGCGAGTCAGAAAACTGGAAGAGGAAGGCTCCAACCCAAATCCACAAAACACATTTTAATCATTTGCGTTTTTTCAGAAATATAAATCCAGATTCCACTCACATGGCCGTCCCAGACCGACTCTCCCTAGCAGGAAGGAGAGGGACTGGGAACGGGAGGAGCTTACACCCGCTGAGCAGCTGAGCCTAGAGCATGTCCAAGGTGGATCCAGAGCTCAGAGACAGAGAATCCTGAGTGTCACAGAACAGACGTAGGGGGCTACTTTTCCTTTGTTCAGTTCTCACAATGATCTCAACAGTCGGTAATCCATACTTCCATTTGACAGATGAATAAATGGAGGTCCACCAAGGTGCTGAGACTCCTCCAAAGTCCCAGAGTAATGCTCTATGAAGCCAAGATTTGAACCAAGGTTTGATCGATTGCAAAAACCATGATCTTAACCTCTATGATAAAATATGCTGTTTCTCTGTCCTCTGGAGAGAAAGGGAAACGGTAAGGGAGAGGGAAAGGTTTAGGGAAAGGGGAAAAAAAGGAAGGGAAGGAAAGGAAAGGACATTCACCATTATTGAAAACCTCCCCTGAGACAAGTGCAACACCAGCTGCTTTACCCTTGTGAACACATTTAATTTAACCTTACCTAGAAGATAGGTATTATTATTCCCATTTTACACATAAAGAAACTGGGCCTGGCGCGGCGGCTCACGCCTGTAATCCTAGCACTCTGGGAGGCTGAGGGGGGAAGGATTGCTTGAGCTCAGAAGTTCAAGACCAGCCTGAGCAAGAGTGATACCCCATCTCTACTAAAAAGAGAAAAATTAGCCAGGCGTGGCAGTGCATGACTGTAGTCCCAGCTACTCAGGAGGCTGAGGCAGGAGGATCACTGGAGCCCAGGAGTTTGAGGTTGCAGTGAGCTATGATGATGCCACTGCACTCTGCATGGGGTGACAGAGCAAGAATCTGTCTCCAAAAAAAGAGAAAGAAACTGAGGCTCAGGGAGCTTGAGGAAATTCACCAATGCTGCACATCCCACATGCAATAGAATTCAGCTTCAGAGGCCTCCTTCCTGCATGGTTCATATTTCTGACATCAACACAAAAATTTCTAACCCCACTTCCCCCTGCAGCAACTCCCAGGAAATGGCTTAAAAAAAATCAATATTTTAGCATCAACTTGACAGAATGTAGGCCAATAAACAGTTGCTCCAGGAGAACCAGGCTAATCATTAGGATTATTATTCAAGAAAACAGGAAAGTAAGTCCTAACTTTATCAGACCAATGCTCTGGGTAGTGTTCTGTGGCTTTGCTAAATGAAGAAGGAAGCTAAGAGATAATACTGAAAAATTCTGGACATTTCTCTGTGCTTCCCCCACAGTCCCCCAAAGTGAATCCCAAAAGGTTAAATGTGGTTTCATGGCAAGTGTGGGTGTCAATTTCATAAAGGAGGGAAGAAAAAGTCATTCGTGGGGAACTTAAGCCTACTTTCTGCAAAGGTATATGTTGGGTGAACTACGAGCCCCAATTCCAAAACCACAAGGAAACAAAGTGAAGCTCTATGTGTGTGCTACAGCATAGAAAAGTCCATACCAAGAGGCCTGAAACCCAGGGACTATGTTTTGTTCTGCCTCAGACACCTAGTTCTAGGCATTACTGTAAGCTCTGAGACAACAAAGAAAAAGAACTCACTGGGACTTCCAGTCATAGCCATGACAGAGCAACTGCTAAAGAACTGCTGTAACAGCTATAAAACTGGACAAAATATATGAATCAACTGGTTTTGGTCATTGTACTACAGACAACATAGGGATACAAACTTTGAGATGTGTTCCACATTGCCTCGGTTTTCTGCCTGTGCGATTGCTAAGCTGTGGCCCAGGAAAGTGGAGCCCAAAGAGACAGCAGCCATCTTACAAGGTGGAGGAAACACATATCAGGTCTGGGGGCTGTTGAAGTAGCTACAAGTCATGAGGAAGGATACCATGCAGAGATGCTGGAGAAATCTTCATACAGGGCCTTTTGGTTGAATGCTAAACTATGCACATGTAGAAGCATCACAGAAAACAGCTACAGGGGGGCCTAAGAGCTGAACAGAGAGTACAGAGGTCATACACTCCTGGGACAAGAGGGAATTATGACTGGTAGAGCACAATCAGGTCACTGTACCCCAGGCATCCAGCTGAGAACCTAGAAACGTGGGCCTCATGTTTAGAAGGCTGCCCTATACTACATTAGTCCCGTCCCAAAAAGCCCTTACCTTGATAGGATCAAGCCTGCCAGGAAAAGAAAAAATCAATGCTTTCCAAAGGAAAACAACAAAAATCTAAACCTTTCAACAATATAGCTTCCGCAATATCCAACACACAATAAAAAAAATCACTAGACATGGAAAGAATCCAGTGAAAGGTGACACATAACCAGGAAGAGAAAAAATCAATAGAAACATACTCCAAGGTGGCAGAACTGTTGGAATTAGAAGACAAAGCCTTTAAAATAGCTATTATAAATATGTCCACAATTTTAAATGAAAAGATGGATATAAATGAACATCTGGGGGCTCTCAGAAAATACACGGAAACTCTAAAGACAATCAAAAGAACATTCTGGCAATGAAACGTATGATACAAGAAATTTTTAAACTGACTGGATAGGTTTAACAGCATAATGTACATTGCAGAAAAAAGTATAATTGGTGAGCTTGAGACAGGCCAACAGAAACTATCCAAGCTAAGGCATAAAGGAAAAAATTGACAGAGCCTCAGGCACCTGAGAGACAAAGTCAGGTTAAATATATGTTTCATTAGGTTCCAAAAAGCGACAGAAAAAGAAATTGGAATAGAAAAAAGTATGTAAAGAAATAATGGCCAAAATTGTCCAAATTTGATTTTTAAAAAAATGCTATAACCCATGATACAAAGAAACTCAATAAGCTACAAGCAGAATAAAAAAAAATTTTAAAGAAAGAAAACCAAATAAAAGCACATCATATTCAAATGAATGAAGAGGAGTAAAATCTTAAAAGCAATCAGAGAAAAAAGCTGTGTTTCATTCCGGAAAACAGTGATAGGAATGACTTCTACCTTCACAACAGAAAGACAATGGAATACCATCTTTAAACCACTAAAGAAAGAAATATATCGACACAGAATTCTGTTTTGAGTAAAACTATCCTTCGAAAATGAAGGCGAAATAAATATTAGATTATAGGATGGGGAGAAGAGAGATTTGCAGTAGTCTGGATTTGTCGGCCGGTGAAATAAATCATGACTTTCAAGATCTTATGTTAAACTCTCAGAGAATAAGACAGAGTGCAATGACGTTCTTGATCCACCATCAAAAGGACAATTTCCTCTAGTTGTTCATTCAAAAATAGTCTTTGGCACCACCCGAAGGATGGACATATTTGAAACTCAGACTTAGGGCGGGAGGCAGGGGCAAGGGCAACATACGTAACCTAAACATCTGTATCCCCATAATATGCTGAAATAAAAAAAAAATAGTCTTTGCCTACCAACCAGTTTTAGAGTTTTAACAAACAATAGACAAAAAGGCACAGTTCAGGGATGACAAATGGAAAAAGACCACATAGGGAGGTTCTCATCATTCAGTGTCCCAGCTTATTATGAACAGAGAAAATCTGGACAGGATTTGCAAGGAATTAGTGAAGTAAATGTGATGCAAAAAGTGCAGGTCTTGGCGTGAACATGGTAGAATAGGTATTAAGTTCCCTTTCCACTGACAAATTGGATTCTCAATCTAGAAAGGGAACTTTGGCACTAGAGATGCTGAAACAAATGGACCCGAGAAAGGAGATCAAAAAGCAAGATTTCTTTCTTTTTTTTATTTCAGCATATTACGGAGGTACAAATGTTTAGGTTACATATATTGCCTTTGTCCCACCCAAGTCAGAGCTACTAGCGTGTCCATCCCCCAGACAGTGCACACTGCACCCATTAGGTGTAAATATACCCATCCCCGACTCCCCACTCCCACCTGCCCAACACCCGGTGAATGTTACTACTATATGTGCACGTAAGTGTTGATCAGTTAATACCAATTTGATGGTGAGTACATGTGGTGTTTGTTTTTCCATTCTTGGGATACTTCACTTAGAATGGGCTCCGGCTTTATCCAGGACAATACAAGAGGTGTTAGGTCACCATTGTTTTTCATGGCTGAGTAGAACTCCATGGTATACATATACCACATTTTATTAATCCACTCATGTACTGATGGGCACTTGGGTTGATTCCACATCTTTGCAATTGTGAATTGTGCTGCTATAAACATTCTAGTGCAGATGTCTTTTTTACCGAATGTCTTTTGTCCCTTTGGGTAGATGCCCAGTAATAAGAGTGCTGGATCAAATGGTAGTTCTACTTGTAGCTCTTTGAGGTATCTCCATATTACTTTATTTGAGGAAGACAAAAATGGAGATCTTAAACAGGAAGATGATGATGACTCTAAAATAAATTTTAAAAATTATGAAATGAAATAGATGTTGATCAGAAAGATTTTAATTGCATTCCTAGAAGTTGTCATATCTCTCCAAATGAAGTAGTTGAGCACTGGGGCCCAGTACCAATCCCCCAGATGAACTGGGGCTTCTTCCTAATTCTACAGCTCATGAGCCACTAGCTGAAGAATTTTCAGATCCTGCAAGTCAGACTCCAGATGCCATAGAACAAGTTAGTCTGGATTCCTTACAGTTTGACCGTCTTGGTATTTAGGTACCGGAAGGATTGTGGCACTTCTGCCCACAACTTCCAGCAGTGAATGCAGCTAGACAGCCACAATGTGCGTTAGTTCCAGCTCAGCAGGCACATGTAGAAACTCTTCTAAGACTGAATGGAAGGAAATGAAAGGAAACTAGATCCCATATAGCCACAAGCAACAATTTCATTTATCATGAAATGATAATTGCTGTTGTCTCAGATGGCTTGTTGAGACCATCCCTCTCATACGTGCTGTTACTGATAGTTATTCAGTCAGCCAATTCATCTATTTTCTCTATAGGGTGACTTTCCCAGCTCACTCTACGTGGAGCCCTGCATCTCTTTTGTTTCCTACTTAGTACCTTGTATCGGTTTTGGTTTCTTTTAATGTGTTTATGAGGCAGTAACCACATCTGCTGTCTGACTGCTGAATCCCAGCACCTAGCCCAGGGTCTTGCATATTGTGGGAACACAACGAAAATGTGCTGAATGAAGAATACTCGATCAGAAAGTAGCCTACTGAAAGGAAGAAATTTAGATATTATACATCTTTAACTGTTTGTATTGAGTTGCTTTACAGTTTTTAATTATAGAGAGTCTTTAAAAAATTTAAGATGTTAAATTTTAAGTTGAAATTGAAGCATAAAAATAAAAACATTGTACAAAAGTCGCCAATTCTATTCCTGAGATATACTAAAGCTATGAGATACATTAAAAATACTGTAGCTTAAACCCCATTACAAAAATCTCTTTAAAGCCAAAATAGATCTAATTTTCCCTCCTTAATAGAGAGTTCCTCTTAGGCTGAATTTTGAGTACATGTGAATTTTTTATTTTGACAACCTTAAGAATTTTAATTTTCATCTAGCTCAATAACTCCAATTGGGTGATATTTATAAAAAGAGTTAAACTGAGAGAAGAGGGGTATAATGTTTTGGAATGAAAGTAAACCTTAGCTTTAGGAAAGCTTTGGCGAAGATATAGAGAACTGAGAGGGTATAACAGGAGACCAAAAAAATGTTCTCAATATTTCAAAATTTGTCAATAAAAAATTGTAGAAATTTGTTTTCTCTCTTATTATATGAAAATATAC
Organism: Avahi laniger; assembly: GCA_963575035.1. Lineage (NCBI taxonomy): Eukaryota > Metazoa > Chordata > Mammalia > Primates > Indriidae > Avahi > Avahi laniger. The sequence goes on from CAUYSK010018676.1 coordinate 24,615, forward strand.
CTAATAACTTTGATTTTGTTTCTAGGCCACAAAGCCTAAAATATTTATTATCTAGACCTTTACCAAAAAATGTTTGCCAACTCCTGCTTTACACTGACACTTACTAAACAATGCTTTAAGAACTCAAAGAAGACCGAAAAGAATAGAGAAAGTTATCACTTCTTGGACTGCTAAACTCAGTATTATTATATTAAGCTGTCATTTTTCCCTATTATTGATTAATAAGTTCATCACCCTCTAAATCAAAATCCCAGTAGATTTCTTTTCTGAAAATCAATAGATTATTCTAAACTGTATAAGGAATTGCAAAGGACTTAGAATAGCCAACACAATCTTGTGAAAGAAGGATATAGCTGGAGGATTTACTTTGCCTGATTTCAAGACTTACGGTAAAGCTACGGTAATCAAGACAGTTTGGTAGTGACACAGGATAAATATTTCAGTGGAATTAAACAAAGAGTCCAAGAAGACTCCTATATTTATACCTTCTATTGATTTTTCATAAAGGGACAAATGATTCAAAGGGGAAAGGAAAGTCTTTTCTATTGATATAAATGGCACAGGAGAGACTGGATATATTAATATATATGAAAAATACTAACTCACATTGTACATCAAAAAAATTATTTGAAATGGATTATAGACCTAAATATAAAAGCTAAAAGTAAAGGAGCATATTTCCCCAACCTTGAGGCAGGCAAAGATCTTTTAGACAGGACACAGGAAACCCTAACCACAGGAAAAAAAAAATAGTAAGTTAGCAGAATATATAAAGAATTCCTACAACTCTACTGCAAAAAGTCAGAAAACCCAATACAAAAACGGGCAGAGACTCAAACATTTATGTTCCCAAGGATGATATATAAATGGCCAACAAGCATATGAAAAAGTGCTTAAAATCATTAGTCATTAGGATAATGCAAATAAAACCACAATGAGAAACCACAGCACACCCACTAGAAGGGCTAATATTAAAAACACTGACAATACCAAATGCTGGCCAAGACATGGAGCAGTTGGAACTGTCAAACACTGCTGGAGGGAATGTAAAATGGTACAGTCTCATTAGAGAATTGTTGGCAGTATCTTATGTTAATAATTACCCTTACGTATCTACCTGGACTCTGTAATTTCATTCCTGAGTATTCAAGAGAAATTAAAGTATATATCCCCAAAAAGAATGTATAAAGAAGACATTCATAATAGTCAAAAACTGGAAACAACCCAAATGTCCATCAACAAGAGAATGGGTAAACACACTGCAGTATATTCATACAGGAGGTTACTACTCAGCATGCAATTATACGTATGAATCTCGAAAATAATTATGTTAAGGGAAAAAGCAAGACACAAAAGAATGTACACTGTATTATCCCTTTATATGAAGTTGTAAAACAGGCTAAACTAATCTACAGTGATAGAAATCAGAATGGTAGAAATCAGAATAGTGGTCTCTTCTGGGCAGGGGATAGCCAGGGGTTGGTTGGGAAGGGATACTAGGGAACTTTCTGGAATGAAGGAAATATTCTCTACCTTGATAGGGCTTTGGTTTGCATAGATGTATGTACTTGTCAAAACTCATCAAACTGTACACTTAAAATCTGTGTAAATTACACTTTAATTTAATATAAGGAAAAGACCTTGACATTGTCATCAAGAAGCTCACACTCTAATCTGCAGATTATTTCAGGATATGAGTAGAATCCTTCCTTATCAGCTCTCCTTTCTGTGTTTCAACTGCAACCTCATAGCCTCCATGCTAGTTGGGGTTCTACCCTGCAATGGCCTCCCAAACAGACTGCCAGCCTGCAGTCCAACCTCTCCAATGAGGACGCCACACTGCAGTCAGGGGTTGGTCTGAAATAAAAATATTCTGGTGTCACTCTCCACTGCCCTCAGCGTAAATTCCATCTCCTCCCAGGCATGGTCCTGAGTGACACAGCTCACATATACCTGTGCCTCACTTCCCACCACTCTCCCTTTGCAAACTGTCTTACAGTCCACTGGAGTTACTTAGCTCTGATTTTACACGTTGCTCCCTCTGTTTTTAATGCCCCCCCACACACATATACACCTCTTTGCCTACCCAAGTCCTCTGCCTTCAGTTCTCAGATGAGATGTCATTTACAGCATTTCCTGACACCCCTCTTCCCCTTCCCTGCCACCATGAGGTCAGAGGTCTGCTCTGAGCTTAGTATCTGTAACTACTAAACTTTTAGTATCTGTAACTACCACCCCCACTACAATGTGAGTTCCATGAGGGCAGGGAATATGTCATATTTTTCTTTATGTCTAGCTCAACAACGGCACACAGTGGGTGCTCAGTAAATTAGAAGGTGGCCCCAGCCAGAAACCCAAGAAGAGCCACAGTCTGATAATGAGGATCTAAGAGCTCAGCCTCCCAGTGAGGCCCAGGTGCGATGAGCACCAACCGGAATTGGGAGTTGGTGAATGGCCGAACCAGAGAAGACCAACTGGTCTTTCTCTTCAATTGGGAGCTGGAACACATGACCTTGGATTTCCTGAGAATGCCAGAATCTTTCAGTTCCAACACAGAAACCATTCCAAGTATTTGATTTCACATACCATTCTAAAACCAAAGTCTCAGGAAAATGTGGGTGCCTGGAGATTTTTCTCTAAAGAATAATTTTCACTCTAGTCCATTAAAAAGCAAAGCAGTGAGCATCTTTCCAAAGGAAGCCCCACTGTGATTGCAGACCTTACAGAAAGTTCAGCAATGGATACAAGGTCAAGGGCTGGAGTCAAACTATTGGGGTTCTGCTCTCCATGCCTCTCCTGACCTGCTGAGTTACTGTGGACAAGCAACTTAAGATCTTTAAGTTCTACCAGCTACATGACTGTGGGCAACTGCTGAGAGCCTCGGTCCCTTCATTAGCAAAATGAAGATGAGGATAATTGTGCCTCCTCCTTAGATTATTGTGAGCATTCAATGAGACCCCACGTGTAAACTGCCTAGTGCACTCTAAGCTCTTTGTGAATTTTATCTATTATTATGATCTTTATTCCAGAATTCTATTTCTATAGACTGAGCACTAGCTAATGTTTTCATGCCTGTGTCCCCATTTGTGCAAAATATTCAAGAAGGAAAGTCAAAGTTCTCATAGAGGGTATCAGCTCACAAATGATTTGAGACAGCTTTTCTGGGTTAGCCTGAATATTTTTTTTCTGTTCTGCTAATGTGAGCACATTTCTATCTTGTGTAGTCTGCCGTGTGGACTCAAGACCATGAAAGCAAGTTAATTTAAATTTTACTATAAGGGTGAAACAAGAATCCTGCAGAGAGTGAGATAAGCTGCCAGGTGCTTCTCCAGCCAAAGATGCCAATTTTGTGAAATCAGTATTAACCCCCCAGCTCCTGGAACAAAGTGGGACCTCAGAAAAGGTATTCATTGTTGTTTCATCATTTGGCTGCCAGCACCCCCCGCCCTTGTCTCATTCCAACTGCAGACACACAATGCACACACACTCACACACACACAGTGCACACACTCACATACGCACACACACGTCCTGCACACAGAGACACACATACAATCACTCTAAACACACACTTTCATCCTCCATGGACACACGTGCATATTCACCCCCTGTCTCAATCTGTTCAGGCTGCTATAACAAACTACAGATGGAAACTCAAAGCCGAGGGAAGGGAAATGATTTGCCCAAATCTACTCAGAGAAAAAGTAGAAGGAGCAGGCTTCGAGGCCAGATCTGTCTGATCCAAAATCAATGCTCTTTCTGAAATTCTGATAGAAAGGGAAGTTATCAGAACTCCATGGACCACCCTGTACCTCTGTTCTCATCTCCACAAGCTCTTTTGTTGCTGTGGATCAATGATATGCCAGGTATCTTTTACAAAATTAATCACTAATTCCAAATAGAAACCAAATTCGAGTGATTTATTCAAACGATCTTTGCATGCCTGTTGTGTGCCAGGCACTATATCAGGTTTTTGGGACCCAGCAGTGGACAACAGAGATCCTTGCTCTCCTGGAGCATAGGGACCAGCAGAGAGTCTCAGTCCATTCAGGCTGCTATAACAGAATACCATAGATTAGGTGGCTTATAAACAACAGAAATTTATTTTTCATGGTTCTGGAGACTGGGAAGTCCAAGATCAAGGTGCCAGCAAATTAGGTTTCTAGCAAGGGCCCACTTCCTGGTTCATAGATAACCCTCTTTTCCCTGTGTCTTCTCATGGTGGAAAGGGTAAGGGAGATCTCTGGGGTCTCTTTTATAAGGACAGTAAACCCATTCATAAAGGGTCTATTTCCATGACCTAATCACCCCCCAAAGGCTCTACTTCCTAATACCATCATTTTGGAGTTAAAATCAACTTGTGAATTTTTGGGAGGATACATTCACTCTATAGCACCCCCCATGCAGGTGTACATACACACGCACACACATTCAACCCCCACCCATGCATGCACAGCACACATGTACCCACACATGTATTCAGCACCCCTATGTATGCACACACACGCAGAGACTGATGATACTTTGCCCTTCCTCTCAGGGGACCAGTCCCACACACCAGTGGCCTCACAGTCCTACACATTTGGAGAGGGAGCAGTCTTACTGCTTTTGCCCTTGTTTTGGGGGTTCAAAAGGTAATAAGCATGATGTCAATCAAGTAGAAGAGTAAAACTAACTTGGAAACGGGATCTAAGAGTCTTTGTCCTCAGCCGCGCCAATTGTGATGTAATAAAACCTGGAGTTAGAATGGGAACACGCAGCCCATCTTCCCATGGAGCCCTTTGCACTCTGTTCCCAGAACATCCGGCCTCTCTGAGCCACCTGAAGCTCCCTCAAAAGCTCCTGGACAACTTAGTGCCTTTGCATCCAGACAGCTCTTTCCCACCTTCAGCCCCTTCTCCTCCCTCAGCCTTCCCATCAGCTCCAAGAGGGCAGGGCCTGAGCTTGTTTCATCTCTGTGTCCCCATGCTTGTCATGTGACAGGCTCCCACTGCACATTTATGGAATGTACGTCCTTGGATATTCACAGAGGTAGACAGGAAATGGGAAGGATGCATGTCCACTCTGCCAGTTTTGTTCTGACACATTCAGACTGAAGACATGAGAAGGTCAGGGCTAGAGACCCAGAGACACTAAGTGGCATCATCTAAAGACTACCCTGTGGGTTCAAGCTTAAAGAATTAACCCCCTTTTTGATGCCTAGTACCTAAAACATATTCAATAAGTAGTGATTTAAGGGGCCGATGAATGAATGAAGGAAATAACACTGGCAGGAAGTGAGGAGCCCTATAGAAAGCCCTGACCTGCAGGAATAAGGCAAACGGAGCTCCAGTTTTCTCTGTGCCACGGATTCACTGTTTGGACCTGGGCATGGCTCGTCGTCAGTCTGAGTCTTAGCCTTCCTGGCAGTGCAATTAAAGTGTTGGATCAGAGCACTGGTTCTCAGACTGAGTTCCATGGGGTGCTAGGTGGCCACAGAGAACTTTCTCAGCCTCTATGGAGCAAGAGGGGACAGACACTGCCCTAACTAGACAAGGAGTGCTCTGCCACTGCCTCCGTTGAGACACCTCACTCTGACTTGCTTTATATTTTGACATTTTGTCTAATATTTGATGCAGAACACGGTTACACTCCTGCGGAGGCGGGGAACAGTCTGAAAACAACTAGATTAGACCCATTCATTCAGTAACTATTTATTGTTCTACGCACTGTTCTGGGCACTGAGGATAGCAGCGCACAAGAAAGGCAAAATCCCAGCCTTCATGGAGTTAAGTCCTGGTTCAAGAAAACAAATAATTGAGAAATAATCAAAATAATTTCAGATAATAATACATCCATGAAGGAAAAAAAAAATAAGATAATGTGACAAAGGATATTGGGAGAGCAACATCTTTTGGATACAATGAGAAGGGAAGGTGTTTGGGGAAGGTGACCTGAATGAAGGAAAGACGCCAGCCATGTAAAGATCAGGGGGGAGAGCATTCCAATCAGAGGGAACACGTGCAAATGCCCTGGAGGGGGAAGAAGCTTAACAAGTTCCAGGAACAGCAAAGAGGACAGGGTGGCTGGCCCTGGAGCTGGAGGGGAGGAAGGAGAGGACAACAGGGGAGCACGAGTAGGGAGGAGGCAGCAGGCCCCGTAGGCCATGGCAAGGAGTTTGGAGTGGATGAGCCTGCAGGTCCAGATCTTTGGAATTAACTTAAAGGGAGCAAGAAGCCCAGCTTGGCAGAGTAGTTCTAGATTTTTCACATAAATTGGAACAAAACTGAGACTCTAAAAGGAACAAAATTTAAAACTCAAGGAAAGCATGTTTTGACAAGTGGTTTTGAAACACTGATGTGTTTAGCTCACAGAAGAGTCTCATCATTGGCATTGTTGGCTTTAAGGACCAGGGAAAAGATGCTCTTTACCTGGGGCAGATTCAGGGAGAACAACGAAGCTTTATTTCAGGGTTGGGTGTGGCTTTGGGAGCTCAGTAACCACACTTCCCCCATTAAAAAGGTTAAAAAAAAAGTGACCAAGAGCATTACAGAAGCTAAAAATTTTAAAGGACTTTTGGGTGAATACACTAATTTCCCTTAGAGGTGATGAAGACATCTCAGCCCTTATAGGAAATGAAATCCACAAGGTATGGGGCTTGGAAATTCTAAAACCATACACTGATATAGATTCAGACCATCTGGACAAAAGAAGAGGCTTTTTTTTTTTTCTATTTTATTATTGCTAGGAATGTATCAGTTGACCTTAAATCCAAGACACAACATAAAAATGATGAGTCCCTCCTTGTACAAGAGGAAGAAACCACACAGTCCTGATGCCCCATTTCTGCAACAATTCTCTTCTCACCCAGAGGCTCAGCCATATACTTTCTGGTCATATGACCTTGGACTTTATCTGCTGAATGAGATAATACACCTACCTCACATGCTTCTTACGGGTATAAATGTGATAAGGTACACAAAGCACTTGCCCAGTGCCTGTGATATATAACAGATGCTCAACAAAGACATGGTACAGTAGGAGCTGTCAGTTCCTGGACTTAATTTCTGAATTTGTCATTCTGTTGCATTTAATTTTAAGCTTCATCCCCATCTAAGCAGGAATGTACTTAATTAAAAATGTATGATCTTCATTTCCCAACTTGTAAACACCTGGCACAAAGGAGATGTATGCCCATGGCAGTCAACCACGGTCACACACCAGAGACACCCGGGAAGGGGTCGACGTGCCAACTTTCTAAAGCCTGATAAATCAGAATCTTTAGGGTCAGGCCTGGATCTAGGTATTATTTTAATTCTTTCTAAATGATGTAGAACCTCTTATCTAATCCTTCTGCAGTGGAGTAAGGTGACCCAGCAAGCAGAAAAGGATTAAATAGGAATGATCCCATTCTCCTACTTAAAACCTTCCAATGGCCTCCCGTTGCAATTAGAATTAAATCCTCACTGCGGGGATTTGCTGACTGTGGTCTGCCAGGCCCCACATAACAGGGCTCTCACCTACTTTTGACCACTGTTCCGAGCGCCCTCCTCCAGGAATCCTCAGGGACTTTGTGCGTGCTCCCTCCTGCTTGCGACGTTCCTTCCAGAAGTTTGTGTAGCTCACTCCTTCCTGTCCGTTGGTCTCAGCTCAAATGTCCCCTTCTTGGGGAGGCCTTTCCCAGCCCTAGCAAGCCTGACCCCTTTGTGACCCCCCCCACTGCTGCCATTGCCTGTATGCAGCATGTACCACTCTCCAGAAGAATGTTTTGGTTTTGATGTAATCTTAAGAGCAGAAACCCCACGAGCGTTGTTAGTGGTACAGCCAGTGGGTAAATATTGATTGAATGAATAAACTGAACACAGTGACCTCCTCAAATGACATCAAGCCCACAGGTCCTTTCTGTTGCTCTGTTGTCAGCTACAGGAAAATTCCCCTCCTGAAATTCACTGAGACATTTTAACAAGGGATTGGAGATCCTAATTAGTTCATACACACTTGATGAAGCTGCTCTCAGTTTACTCAGTTAAGAACCTTTTTCCCTCAACCTTTCTGATTTAATAGCCTCAAACTCCGAAAACGTAGGACTAAAAAAAAAATCACCTTGATAGCATTCTTTCTAGTCAAAATGGTTTGATTTAGCTCTATAGATCCATACTTTTCATAGAATGTCACCAAGTTTTGTATTTATGGCTCAAGGTGATGAATTCCCTGCTCCTAGAACTTCGAAGCAATAATTACACTGTGGGCATCAAATCCCCTCCAAGACATAGTGCATATGCACATTGCATAATGCAAATTCAGCAATTTGCCGAAGTACAAAAGATGATGAGGTATAGGGCTGCAGTTCCAACATTTTATTAATAATAGCAGGGCCCTTCATTTAAATTACATGTAAGACACTTTGAAAGCACACAGCAGTCAGTGGGCAAGATCCCAAGCTGCTGTGGTACTGCCTGAGAACACAAAATCAACAAGTCAGATCTCGTGGGCTTCCGCTGGTCATTCCACCAGGGGAACAGGTGTGACATTACTGGTCCTTTGGAGAGTCTCTACCCACACACTCTTCAAGAATGTGAGCTGGTTCCATCATTTAAAGGTATAGATACGCGTTGTCCACACAGCATGCCCAGTCAGTGGAAGATAAAGTTGCCCACCTAGAGAAATAGCAGCCCCACTGGAGATAAAACTGGCTGTGCTGCTCATGAGTTGCTCTCCAGAGCTAGGGAGTTCCAAAGGGGTTTTCTTGGGCTGACTTTCAAAGCTCACCCTCATTAGGATGGAATTCCACCGTGTAAAAACAAATAAAGCAGATCCCCTCAAGGATGTGGGAGAAACTCCAAGAGCTTCCCTCATCCCAGTACAGCCTCCCCTGACTTCCTTCACCTGTCTAGAGGCCAAGTTCAGGGCCATCTGTAAGATGTGCATAAGATGTGGTACCTGCCCTGCCTGAGATCACATGACTAAACAAGCCTGGCTTGCAGTAAGAGCTCAAAACAGGTATGCAAACCTATAGAGGTGGGGCATAGGATGGATTTTGAAGCCTGTGTTGAGACAAAAAAGAACAGGCATTCTGGTTGTGAGTGAGAACACTGTGAAAAATATAGGAACAAGGAGAGGAGTTGGATATTTAGGGAAAAAGTTGAGTTTACTGGGGAGAAAGATTGGCATGGGGCAGAAATGGCAGGTAAGACCAAGGCAGCAGGTGGAGCTGGGTTGTGGACCTCCTGAGTTTGGGCTTCACTGTGAGGGTTCTAATAGTTGCCGAATCTTGTTAAGCAAGATGGTACTTCTGGGAGATTACTTTCTTCTAGTTTGCTTCCTGCCCTGGAGGCTCACTTGTGTTTTCCATTTATAATAGCATTTTATTTATCTCTGGCTCAAAGGGAACTGAAAAGAATAAGGAGATGAAAAAGAAGAAGGACACCAGTTGGGAGATTGTTTGGATGATCCAAAGCAAGAGAAAATGGGGATGTGGTCTATGTATGTAGATTCAAGAGAAAGGATTATTGTGGAATACATTTTTCAAATAGTTCCCACATGACTTAATACTGGATTGAATGTTGAGGGGAAGGGATGATCCAGGGGTAGCACCTAATCTGGAGAGGGTGTGTTAGCACTTGGGTGGCTGTTGTTGTCACGGACCAAAGTGAAGATAAAAGCAACCCACCCCCTCCACTTTTACTATTTCTGTGCTTTCTCAATTCTATGTTGCTGTCACATTGTAATATAATTATCCACTTTTTAGCAGGACAACCTTTAGCAAGTCACTTCAATGAGTCTCAATTTCTTCATCTGGAAATGAAAATAATTTCCTGACTTCCAACCTAGTCTGCAGGACGGTTGGAAGGATTAAGAAACTCTGACTTGGCATGTACACCACAAATGACTATTTTCTAATTCTTAGTGCTTTCGTGCTTGGTCTAGCCCTCCTTGGCTCCTGGGTCACAAACACCCTTAATATGGCTCAGTCCAATTTTACTACTTCTCAGTCAGCTCAAATGTTAAAACAGCCTCGTTTCTATTGTTATAACTTAGTTGATCTATTAATATTTTTTAATTCCCATCTCACAAAAGTTTTCCTCTCCCCTCACCTCTGAGCCCAGGCTGTGCTGTGGTTGCAGCAGGTTGGGGCAGAGGGAGCTGGATGGGGGGGCTCTCTCGACCCAGTGGCCCGTTATTCTTCCCTGGTCTCGTTCCTCTGGCGTTGGGGTGGGAAGGAAAGAGAAGGAACTGATGATTGTCCACATCTGACTGTTGGTAGGGAGGGTGGCTGTTCTCTTTCATGAGCAAACCCATGGGGATGTGTTGGGGTGATGAGTCCCCTTGTTGCCAGGCGTCTGTTTCTCGATCTACCTCTTGAAAGGCTGACTGTTTCCCTCTAGGGGGCTGGTGTTCAAATGCAGGCACTTTGTGGCTCTTTGGAGGGCTATCTGGGGACTCTGCCTTCTACCCAGTTCCAGCTGAGGCTTGACCTCTTCTGCCTCTCTCAACCCTCTCATCCCTGGATGGTCCATCCTACAGCCTCTGCCTGCAAAAGCCCCTTCCCCTAGTCAGTAGTCCGCTTAGAGGAATCGGCAGGTAGCTTTAAGGCCCAGGCACTTTCTCGGGGTCTACTCCACCCAGGGGAGACTCCAGTGCCATTCCCTGAGAGCCCAGCTTGCCCACACTGCCTCTCTCATTTCTGACTGTTCTCACCTGCCCCTGTCCCACAACCAGCACCAGTAGCCTCAGGGTCTCAGGTTCTTTAGAAATGAGAAGATCAGCCCTCCCCATCTTGGAGACAGGAAGAAAATAGGAGCTGGGCTTTTAGGAAAGAGAAGAAAAAGCCAAATGCCCCTCCCTGAGGAGGAGAAGAGAGAGGAGAGTGGGCAGCCCACGAATCAGGGTCCCCTCCCAGTGCACCTCCCTCTGACCCTCTGACCTGAGTGCCCTCTCCTTCGCATCGTGGCTTGAGCAGTTAAGTGCAGGGTAATGCTACTCTCAAAGCTAGAAGACCCTAGGGAAGCAAACAAGCTTGCTCCAAGGTATAGGAAGGTGGTACATTTAATATCATATGTTATTTATGTGCCACTTACAACAATGCTATAAGACAGATAGCATTCTTCTCATCCCGTAAATGGAGACACTGACAGTCTGTGAGGTGAGGGGTCAGGATAGAAGTGGGGCTAAGAGAGAACCCCTCTTGACAACAGACCACCTAAGAACAAGGGAAACGCAAGAGGTCAAATATCCAAGACCAGCAAGGGGCTGACCATTGTTGATATCATCCCGGAAGCTCTCACTTCCTGTTTAAGAGAACGAAGGAAGAAAATCCAAGAGATATCACCCACAGTCATTTCTGTTCATCTCAAATTCCCCACCAAAGAGAGCTGGGGCCTGGACTTCCTTTATCTCCACCACACGAATTGCCAGCCCTTCACCCATGGTTAAAATCGTTTCTGTGCGTAGGGAGGTAACATTAAACAAAGGGTAGCGTTTCTTCTTGTGTGAGAATTGTCCCCACCTACTCCCTAGCCTCATCTGGCACACCCATTGTTCCTCAGCTGCTGTGGTCTTGGTGTCAGAGCAATGTCCGCTGCTCTTGCTTTTTCAAGTGATCACGCAAAAAGGAAGTACCATGTCACCATAATTAATCTGCTCAGAACAAACCACTTCTCTCTGCTGAGAGCTGAGCCTAGTATATGCTTTCTGGTATCTATTGCTTCTGCACTTTTGGAGTCTGCAGGCCTCAACTTTCTCCCCCCACCCCACACTCCACACCTCACCAAACACAATCAACCACCAGATTTGTATCAAACACCTACTATTTCTTTGTCATCACACCTTGCTCGGTGGAAAACTCAGTAATGAAGAAGTCACATTATAAGTGAAAGCAGTTTTGTGTATAAGGCCCAAAATAAAGGCACAAATTCAAAAAGATGGTGAAACTAAACATTTTCAAACACCTACTATATCCCAGGCACCATATTAGTGCTTTTCATGTGGCATCTCATTCAATCCTCACAACAACCCATGAAATGGAACTTCCTCTCCACATTTTGTATATGGTGGGAGACGAAATTCTGTGTAGCAAAGACTGGTAAGCCTTGAACAAACTCATGTTCCCTTCATCTTGCTCATACATGTAGACTACATTTCCCAAACTCCCCTGCAGTTAGGTATAACTATGGGTATGAGTCCTGCCCAAAAGAAGTTTCATGTGCCACTTCCAAACTTGACCCATAAAATTCTATGTGATCCTTCATTCCCTCTCCTCTCTGTGTCATACCCAGGAGAAGCCTGGAAGCCACATGTTAAAGTTGACAGAGACTCTTTCAGTCCGATTCCCTGAATCACTGCATGGAGCAGAATGCGCCCCCCATTGGACTTCAAGTGAGTGAGAAATTCAACTGTGATAAGCCACCAACATGAAGGGGTTTATCCACTACCGTAGCTAACATTCCTGAACAAATATAACAGGTTTCAAAGACATCAACTTATCTATACAAAGTCAACCCTCTAGTGTCAGAGAACAGATTTAAAATTTAGACCTGCCTTATTCAAGGTTCCTATATTATACATTTTACCTATAGATTTGGATGGTCTGTAGAGGTTTCCTGGAGAAGATATAACTTCATCATGGCTATAGCAAATAAGATGGCAATGAATGAGACCAGAGAATAGAAGATATATTCTTAAGGAACCTGAATGGAGCAACGCTTCTGTGCAAAAGGATCACAAGACAGCTAATGGAGAATGCAGATTGAGCTGTATCCATCATGACAAATTAGGTTACATTGCATTAACAAAAAGAATCAAAATCCCAATGGCTCAACACAATTAGAGTTTATTTCTGGTTCACACCACCTGTTCAGTGTGAGTTCCCAGGAGTTTGACATATCTCACCTCTGATCATATTTCTTTGGCCAAAGAAAGTAGTATCACCACACTAAACTCAAAGTTTACTAAAGTACAATTCTACCACATATCCAGAAAACAAAGATCTGGAAATAATTGACAAGCATCCTACTAACTACAATAGGGAAAGTCCTAGAAGCCAAAGTAAGGAAACACATGTTTCTTTGGGAGAGTTTTTATTAGAGGATTAACCATCAAATTCACATCAAAGGCCAGAATTATTATTTCATATAGAAAGCAGAATTATAGATTGAAAGATCAGGTAGAGCTTTTGGAAAGGCAATTTGGGTATATATATAGGAAACTATAAGAATGTACATACCTTGAACCCCTCAAATTCCTGTCATATACAAAATTGCACAGTATTTAAGCTTTTTGATTCTAGAGTCAGACATACCTGAATTCAAATGCAGCCTCTGACATCCACTAAGTGTGTGGTATTGGACAAGTTGTCTAGTCTGTCTTAGCCTGGCTTTCTCATCTGTAAAATGAGAATGATGGTAGCAGTATCTTACAGATTTGTCGCAAGGGTTAAATGTCTCAACACATGTAAAAGCACATAGTATAGTGATCAGTGCTTAGAAAACTCTTTAAAAATTATTTTTAAATGTTTATGTTAAAAATAGGCATGCAAGAATTACAGAGGTATATACTTTGTGGTACTGTTTATAACAGTGGAAAATGTGAAATTCTCTAGTGTTTCATCAATGTAAAAATTATTACATGTGTGGAGGGAAAGAGAGAGAGAATATAAACAGTTATTTTTGAAAATAAGATAGAGCCATATATATTGATCTGCAAAGATATCTATAATACATTGTAAAATTGAGAAAAGCAAGTTGCAAAACAATGTATAGCTTCAAGTGTATGTATATAATGCATATACACGTTATTAGAAAGTTAAGGAGTCTTTAATGTACCCAGAATCCCCTAAGAAAAATGTGCTAAGTTCTGAGGTATTGCAGAAGACTGAAGAGCTAGGCCAGCGTTTCTAAAGGGCAGAGTAAAACCTCCCATAATATCATAGTGCACGGGAGTTTCACTAGAAGGAAGGAGGCTGCCTCAGACATAAGACATCAAGACACTTGCCAGTTTTTGAAGCTGTGGGTAATGTGAGGCTAAAGGACTAAACCCCAAACCAATGAGATACATAACTGAAAGCCCCACAGTCTTGGAGGCATGAGGAGACAGAGACTGACTAAGCTTTCAATCAAAAACCAAAAAAAAAAAAAAAAAAAGCCATAACTAAAGAACAAGAATGAACTACAGGTTGACTGGATTTTACTAAAACTGCAAACCTACCCCAACCCTGCTCAGTCATTGACGAGATTGAAGTATCAGCCCTTCACCTAACTATCTAACAGAAAATGTAGAGCACCATCGGAAAATATCATCCAGAGCCCCCATGGTAGGCCTCTGTGGCATACAACTAAAATCACAAAATTTTCAAAGTGCTGCAAAATATGACTGATAATCAAGACAAAAACAATAGAAACAGATATTGGTATTATCAGGTAGGGACCTGAAAATAGCTGTCAGTGATGGTTGAAAACAAGGACAGAGGGAGACAAAGCAGCGGAAAAGATGGAAGATTTAACAGAGAATTGAATCTATGACAGACAATCAAATGGATATCCTATAACTAAAGAATATTCTGAAATTAAAACTATATTGAATGGATTAAGCACAAACTAGACACAGCAAAGACAGGAGGAATAGTGAAAAAGAAGACAGATCATAGGAAATATCTGAACTGAAGCTTAGAGAATAAAAATACAACAAAAGAAAAAGAGAACAAGTATAAGATAAATATGTATGATGTGTTAGATTCAGATTACATGTATAAAATGTGTGTAATCAGAGTCAGAGAGAGAAGAGAGAGACCAAAAGACACCAGTAATCTTTGAGGAGACAATGGCTAAGAATTTTATAAAACTTACAATTTACCAACCCTCACATTCAAGAAGCTCAGTTAATTTTAGAAAGATAAATATTTTTAAAAATGCATCTATGAAGATCATAGTCAAAATGCTAAAGATGAAAATCAAAAAGAAAAATCTTAAAGGCTAATCAGAGGAAAAGGGACAGGGGACCAATAGTAAGGCTGACAATTGACTTTTCAACTGAATTCATGGAAGGCAGAAAACAGTGGAATAACATCTTTAAAGTACTAGGACCACACACACACACACACAGAGCACCAATCTAGAGTTCTGTACTCTGAAAATATTCCTCAAAAATGGAGGCAATGACTTTCAATTTCAGCCATGATAGCATAGTTTATAATAGATCACCCACCCACTGGAAGTAACCATTAAAGCTAGGTAATGTGTACAAAAGCATTGCTATGTCATTCTCTATTTCAAGAAAGAAAGAAAAGAAAAGAAAAGAAATGTGAACTGTTGTCAAATCCAGAAGGACATTGACTTTTAAAAAAAGAAGAAAACTCTTATTTTTCCCCTTTGGAGGACTCTACAAAATCACACTCACTGTTTACCCAGTCCT
>CAUYSK010018677.1:0-141707 GCA_963575035.1 Avahi laniger
TTCTATATATTTTTAGTTGTCCAATTAATTTCTTTCTAATTTTTAGTAGAGACGGGGTCTCGCTCTTGCTCAGGCTGGTTTCGAACTCCTGAGCCCAAACAATCCGCCCACCTCGGCCTCCCAGAGAGCTAGGATTACAGGATTATAGGCGTGAGCCACCGCGCCTGGCCCATTAAATGTTAACATATAAAATTTTTATGAAAAATAATTGTAGTTTTCTCAACAAAAAATTAGTGAGAAGAGTGACCTTGCTTTACATTTTATAAATCTCTTTAAATATCTAACTTAATAGAATGCAGCAGATAGATTCACATACCTGCTTCTGCATTTAAGTTGTTCTAATACATTGTTGAAGTACATGAAAAATCCAATCTCACCCAGATATGTAGCTGGAAAAATGAGGATGGTATAGACATCATGAAAGGATCTCAGGGACCCCCAAGGGTCCTTGCAACACATTCTGAGAACCACTGGGCTAGAGAGTGCTGGGAGTACTGGTGGCTGGAGTGGGGTTGCCCAGCCTAGAGGCAAGGGTAGACTGGAAACTGGGGTGGGTCAGGAGAGGATGGGCTGGTAGAGTGAAGCCATTGAACTTGTTGAGTTGGGGCCAGGCTCTTTGGCAAGAAGGCCAGAGCAGACCAGGAAACTAAGTGGCCAGTGACTGGCCTGTTTCCACAGCTAGCATCAGTTGGGGCAAAACTTGGGGCCATCTGGGCTTCTGACACCTGCCTCATGCTCTGTCCACTTAGGCATTTGGGATAACCTTCACCTTTAAACATCTTTGCACCATAAATCGGTAAAATTGTTTATCAGTTGTTGAGGTCTTAGTCCAAGTGGACCCCCACGTACATGTCCCAGGCATCTGCAAAGGATGAATCAGGGAGAATTTTAGCTTATTTCAGGTTCCTGGGACAAGCCCTGGAGGCTCCAGGACATCAAAGACTCAGTTGTGTGGCGGTGAGGAACTGGGATGTCTGTTCCAATGGGACATGGGGGGTCCAATACCAGACCAGGAGGAAGGCACAAATCCCCTGATTCCAAAAGAAGGGCAGAGAGATGAGCCTTTCTGGTCAATAATTCCAAGTGAAAGTAGATATTATTAGTTAAGAATCTATTTCCTTTATTAAGTTCTAACAAAATGCCAGGCATTTCTTTCCAACCTACTTCAGCGTCAGATATTATAATATTATCTTTATGCAACAGTTTAAGAGCCCACACAAGAGTATGCATAGATTGTGATTTTTCTTTTTTGGTAATTTTTTATTCTAATAATGTCAAACTTTCAAAAAAAGTGTCAAGAATAGTAAAAATAACTACATTTTTCCACATTTGCTTTATCATTCTATCTTCTTCCCAATAGATAGATGTCCACTTTAGAAAACCGGACCATTTGAAAGTAGGTTGCAGATAGCACGGCCCTTCAGCCCTGATCACTCCTTGAGAAAAGGACATTCTTTAACACGACCTCGGGACAATGTTCAAAATCAGGACATTCGGCGCTGACGCGATGCTGGCATCTATCCCCATTCACCCTTCTCCACCTGTCCAGCTGCGTCTTCTGTAGCTGCTTCCCCGGGCTCGGATCCATCTCAGAGTCCTGCATCTCCTGCGGTTGTCGGGCCTCTTACCTCCTGCACTGCTGTCTTGGGGATGTCACTCTGGAACCATTTTCCATCGTGTCTCTTTAATCTCCTTTGACTTGGATCAGTGCTTCACCCTCTTTGCTTTTCACGATATCGACATTTTGGGCGAGTACAGACCAATTATTTTGTCTAACGTCCCCAAAGATGGCTTCTCAGTAGTTTCTCATAATTTCATTCAGGTTAAATGTTGTGGCAGGATTACTGCAGAAGTCGCAGGATTACCGCAGACATGACATCAGGAGGTCCTGGGTGTTGAATTGCTCCGTGGTGGGGTTGTTAATTTCCATCACCAGGTGAAGGTGGAGCCTTCGGGACTCTCTGCTGTCAACCTACTATTTTTCCTTTGTAATTAATAAGTGAGAAGATATTCTGAAACTGTAATTATCCTGATCCTCGTCAAACTTTTCACCCATTAACTTTAGCATTTATTGATGATTTTTGCCTGAATCAACAATAATTGATTCTACAAATAACTTAATGTTATTAGTTAATAACTTAAAGTTTGCAAAATGGTGATTTTCTAATTCTATCATTCCTTCTACAATTATTAGTTGACATTTTACTGCAAGGAAGAGCTTTTCCTTCTACTTGTGGATTTATTTATTTATACCAATGTGGACTCACAGATTCTTGTTTTATTCAATGGGCTATAATCCTTTACTACCATTATTTATTTTGATGTTCAAATTGTTCTAGATATGGCCTGTGGGAGCCCCTTCAAGCTGGATTCTGTGTCCTTTTCACATGTCTACATCCTTCTTTGAGCACCGTCTTGCTCTCATCCGGTACTTCTCCCGCCCCAGCCCTAGAGTCCGCCATTCTCCAAGGAGTGCTGGTTCTTTTTGGTAGGCAGTGGTATTTAGAAACCAAAATCTGAACGAGTGTGCTCATGGCTACTGTGATTCTATTGTTTCCAGACCAATTCATTGTACAGAGCTATATATACATGTGTGCATATATGCATTTATATGTATATGTGTGTATGTATATATGTGTGTGTGTGTGTGTGTGTGTGTGTATCTCCAATCTCCCAGTTCTAATCCAACTCCATGGAATTATTCCTAACCTTCCTCCATTCATTATTTGTGACTTTATTCATTCATTCACTCAATCCTAGAATACATGGAATATCGCTATATCCATACCACCATGAAAACACACTCTCTGTGTAGAGTTCAATATTTGTTTGCACTCTTTTTCACCTTACACTGAGGGTATATAGTCACAGTACTGTGAGTAGGGTTATTTTTTTCCTCCCATAGGGTTGGCTGTATTATTCATATTTGTTGGAAACATACTAGGTTTATTTGTTTCTGTTTGCACTCCATTTTGAGGCTCTCCCCGCTCCTTGTTGATTTAAAGGATCCCGCACCCTCAACCACTTAACCTCTGTTACAATCCCTGCTCAAGTGTGGGCACAGGTAGTGTGGGGCTTTCGACATCTTTCCATGGTTTTTCCTAATTCTACAACATCACATATTTTCATCCTGATTGACATTTCTGGGACACTTTCCTAACCATCCTTTCCAAGCTTAGCTGCTGCAAACCCTCTTGTCTTCGGCCAAACCTGACTTCCTGGCCTTTGCCCATACTATTCCTCCACGCAGACGTTTCCAGTCTATTCTCTTAGGTTCCAAACACTTCAAGGCCCAGCCCAACTCCCACCTCCTCCAAGAGACCCCAGCCTGATAGGGCCAGGATCGCAGGCTGGGTGCAGGAGGCTCAGGGAACCCCTATGAATGAATGAAGCCAAGCAGCCCTGGGGCGTCTCGGGCCACAGTGTGCTGCCCGAATGGCTCCCGTGACCGTGGGTGTGTTCTACTCCGCCTTGGCTCTTTGAGGGCAGACCCAGAGGCAGGAAGTTCTTGTGAAACATGCACACTGAGCCGAGTCTTTCCACTATGTGAGTGCAGCCTAAGTGGGTGGCCCCTAACAGAGCCCTGATATTATGGTCCAGAGCAAACTGCCTTGGTTTCTCTGTGGAGAGTCCATTCCAGAGGGTGATTGGCGGCGGGCTCTGGGATGCAAGGAATCTGACGGCTGAGGTCTGGGGCAGAACCCCCTCCCACACCTACGTACACACACGCACAAGTCTAGCCCTTGGCAGCCCCCCATCCAGGGCACACTCCCTCTGCTCCCCTCTGCTGGACCCCACATGAGAATATAACCCACGCAAGGGAGATTTACAGTCAGATGTCAAATATCATCACCCCATAGTTCAAAGAAAGGCCCCATCACAGGGGACTCATAAAGCCTTCTTTGTTACTTGGCCCTCACTTTTGTTTCCAGGACTTCGGACAAGTTTTTGAAGATTTGCTCTGTCCCTGTGCCTGGGCCACAAGACACGTGGGCTCCTGAGCTGCTGACTGCCATCCGGAGCGCACGAGGGGTGAGCCCAGTTCGGTGTTTATGCTCCTGCCACTGAGTGATCCTTCCTGGTCCGCTTGCAACCCCAGCCAGCAGCCCCTCCAGACACATGCCCTCCTGGGATCTATGGCCCACAGGATGGATCAGGTCGCCCTGTCCTGACACCGCTGGGTAGACCAGCAGATGCTGCCGGGTCCTGATAGATGCCGTTTGGTGCTTGGGGCAATCTGTTTCCACGCGGGGACAGTGAGTGCAAATTTCGCTCTTATTACCCGGACACACCTCCCTTCGCGTGCACTTCTAATGAGGCCGCACGTACACACACACACACACACACAAGCTGTTGAACTGCGGACACGCCGCAGCTTTCCAATGAGAGTGGATTTCAAGGGTGTGTTTTTATAAGGAAGAAGTGACATAAGCGTCCCTCTTTGTTATTTAAATTTCATGAAAATCAACCATAGATGGTGTGTAATTGAGCACAGAATAGGGCCCAGAATATATTCTGAAATAACGGGAGCCCTTTTATCAGGTTATATATGAAAAAAAAGTCAAAGAAAAGCAAAATCTCCATGCAAAATAATGAACTATTTGAAGGAAGAATAAAAAGAGAAAGGGGCTCAAGCAGGGTTAGGAGAGAATACAGGGGAGGTGTTTTGAGAAGCTGCTGAGAGTGGCGTTTGGAGGCTGTGTGGATTGCAGTTGTCATTGGGTGACCGGGCCTCAGAACCAGCCCGTGCACAGCCAGAAACCAGGGCCAAGCAAACGGACCCGCAGGAGCCTGCCGAGGTGGGCCAGGTGACCCAGGCCCTGCGCGAGGCCAGGAAGGGCTGCAGGTCCTAAGAGGATGCTTCCTCCAGACCTTCGTCCCCACCCTACCCTCTGTACTCTGTGCCCTGTGGTCCCCAGAGGCGATGGGCTTGGGCAGCCAGGCGCCCAAGTGAGAAGCCAGTCTGGGGGCCTGAGTCAGGGTAGCCTGGTGGGGCCTGTGCTCAGAGCTGGCCTGGCTCAGGGAGGGGCGTCACCAGCTGCTATGGAAGGCTTCTCTGCACTTGTATGTTCACAAAAGGCCACAAAGAGGCCCCTGCAACACCAGCAAAGGTGGGGCCTGACTCCAATCTCCTCCGACTCCCAGTCCATGCGCCAACAGCGCAGCTTCTCTTGATGGGACACTCGTCTCAGGGCTGAGATCTACCTACCGCGTCTGCCCAACAGGGAAGATACTGTCTCTTGAAAGGGTTGCTGAGGATAACGCGGGGTACAGGGCTCAGCAAGGTGCCAGCCACCCGGCAGGTACTGAATGCAGGACAGTACTTCCCTCTTTCTGGCACCCCCCAATATCCTTCTGACCCCGCTCCCCGGCTGCCTGCAGCCGGCCCTCCCTGCAGAGGCCAGGTGCAGCCCTCAGACCCAGGGAGACAGCAGCTCCAGAGAAGGCGCCGAGCTCCATCGTCAGACTCTGCAGAGCTGAAAGGTGGGAATGGGAAAGGGAAAGTCCCCAGGAAATGTCCCTACTCCGCCCATCGGCGCAGCTGGTGCTGCTGCCAAGGTGGGCCCTGATGCCTGCTGTCCATGCGGCTTCCAGAATGCTCTCACCTGTTCTCATTCATTTCTCGAGCAACACCTGTGTGCTTGCTGGTGCCTGGCCCCACACGTCCTCTCCGGCGCGGCCCTGCGTGAACACTAGCTTAAGCCTTCTCCCCAGACGAGCAAGCACACCCAGTCCGGGAGTCAAGTGTCCCGCAACCCCAAGCCCCTGTCCCAGGTCCTAGTCGTGGTCACACTGAGTCGCAATGGCTTTGTCCGTCTTCCCCATTGGACCGTGAACGCTGAACGCCCAGCACGCGGTGCAGGCTCGGTACTCAGCAGGTGTCTGCTAGACACGGCCTGGAGCCGCCCTCGCCGGAAAGGCGGAGACCGGCCCGCGGACGGCGGAGAGCGGGGTCAGCGCGCCACCTCCTGGCGGACCCGGCACAGTGCGGCACCTGCGCTGCGACGGCCGCCGCTGTTGGCGACGCTGCTCGGCAGCCCGTGCTCCAGACACACTGGTCACCATCGCCAGCCAACCTGGCCGCCTCCTTGGAACACGCAGGAGGGGCCCGGGAGTGGGAAGCGAGTCCTGAGTTACGCTGAGAACATCCAGGAAGGGGCTTGTCTTCCACCAGCTTTCCAGGGTAGGAATTTTCCGGAAATCCTCCTCCTTGGGAGGCTTCAGGCAGGATGGGATAACTGCAGTGACTGGGAATTCCGGCTCTGGCACTTACCAGCCGTGTGACTGAGGCCAAGTCACTTCCCTTCTCTTTGCCTTAGTTTCCCCATCTGTAAAAGAAGCCCCATGATACTACCTACGCAATAAGAGTAATTCTACGAGGATGCAAAATCTTATCTTTAACCCAGATGCCCAGACACCCTCTGCTTCGAGGGTCGGGCTTCCCTGCAGTGCCCAGAGCTCCAACCTCCTTGCTCGCAGTGAGGCCAGCTCCTACCCAGCTCCCTCCCGCAGTATTTCTGGGCGCCTGCGGGTTGGGCTTGCCCACCCTCAAACACTGCTGCAGCTGTTCTCTTGCTCGCCTCCTGCCTGGAGCGCCCCACTCTCCTTTCTCAGGTGACCCCACCTCGCACGTGGTCAAGGCCGCTCCCCCAACACCCCAAAGCACAAGTAAGACCAGAGTAACTGAAGGAACAATGGGAGAGAAGACAGAGCATGAGGGAAAACCCTGGGGTGCCTGAAAGTCAGGACAGCCTGCCCTACAGGCTTCGTGGGGGAGTTAGCCCCCCAGGTAAAACACGATGACTAATCTGAATGCTGGTGCAGCTGCAGGTTCGCAACAGATGCTTCGAATAACAGAGTTGTGACGTTAATCATTTCAACAACGACAGCAAATACCAGAATTGAACGAAAAGTTGCCTTCTTGATTTTCTTGAATGTTGATGTTGCAGGAAAAAACAACTCAGTTCCCTCCTATCTGAAAAATCATGGTGGCTCACACCTGTAGCCCCAGCACTTTGGGAGGCTGAGGTGGGAGGATCACTTGAGCCTAGGAGTTCAAAACTAGCCTGGACAACATAGTGAGACCCCATTTCTACTAAAAATAAAGTACAAAGAAATTAGCCAGGCGTGGTGGCACGCACCTGTTGTCCCAGCTGCCCAGGAGGCTGAGGCAGGAGGATCACTTGAGCCCAGGAGTTGGAGGTTGCAGTGAGCTGTGATGATGCCACTGCACTCCAGCCTGGGCAACAGAGTGAGACTCTGGCTCAAAAAAAATATATGAAAATTAAATTTAAGAAAATCATCCGTGCCAAGCATGTGTCAATTAAAGAAGGAAAGAAGGAGGAGGGAAGACAGCCCTATCACGTCTCTCAGCGCGTCTCTCCACCAGAGCTGAGGTGCGCACAGTTAATGCCTCCGGCAGCAGGCAGGCGCTGAAGAGAGAGGTGAGCGTGCTCTGGCCCTGCAGCAGGAGGGACTCTGCGGGTCCCAGCGAGCTGACTGAGTGTGGGGCAACTCTCCCCACCCGGCATCCTGTCCTCTAAAAATACACAGGGAATTCTGCGCACACAAAGGTTGCCCAGGAGTGCCCGCTAGCACTTGTAACTATAGACCTTCTTATGTTAGAGCAGGACGTGGGAGGTTTTTAAAAGTATTTGAGAGCAAGAGGTTAGGGGAAAATCTGGTTCTCCAAATCATGCTTCTCAATGACTTGTGTGGTGCACTGGGGTGGGGGGGTAGGACGGGGTAGAGGAGAGGGAGGGAAGGGAAGGCAGGAGAGGGTGGCATTTGTCCAGGCTGGCCCTAGTATTATAGCTGGCGTTGCCCTGTTTCCAGGCAGGCCAGATCATGGCTTGCTCTAAAGACACGCAAAGGCCTCGCAGGGTGGAGCTGAGAGCCCCTGGTCTTATTTAAAGGTGTTGGAGGCATTCCATGGTCTGTGGCAAACCTGTCAGCAGTAGGGTCTGCCTGCCAATGGCTGAATCACGGTGGCCCTGGGCCTCCACCAGAACCTCCGCAGAACCTCTGCAAGCCACATCTTTGCTGCAGATGGGCCCGTAGCAGAGTGTGTGCCCATCCCGTGCCCTGGCTGGCCGACAGCAGGCAGACAGGCAGGCAGCCACAGGCCACCACCAATGATGGGTTCTGAGATAAGTTCCCAACACTTACACAGCAGGGACAGTGCCCACCAAAAAGAAATAGCCAATGTCACTCAGTGAACCACCGGGTGACAACTCCACCAGCCCCAGTTGGTGATTTACGGTTCACGAGGTGATGCAGTCCCAGGGAGCCTCTGGAAAACTACTCGGAGAGAGAGGTCTATAGACAGGATTTCTCATTTTCTCATCACGTTTCCATTTTCATGATATAGTCCCCCCCTGGGGCCAAGGGAGGAGGAAAATGCTTTCTATATTATAGCAGTGGCCATGTGGAAAAGACATATTTCCCTTGACATTCAATTCAGGACGAAGACGCACATTTGCAAAGCATATGTGAAAAATGTCATGCGGGAAGGGTATGAAATATTTGTTGTCATGGCTCGGGCCAGTTTTGTGAAATATCATAGGACAGGGAGAAAGATGTTAAGAGTGAGAAACCCCTGGGGAGAACGGGAGCTCTGGTCTTCAAGGACACCTTCGCGAAGCCAGGCACCAGACGGGGTTCAGAAAAGAGGAGGGGTGGTCAGCAGATAGGCTCATGCTTGCTTGTGCTTTCGTAAAGAATTTCTGGAAGGATACACAGGACACCATTACAGCAGTTACCTGCTGGGAGGGGTGACAGAGAGACTTTTTCTTATTTCAAAAATTGTAAACTATATGAATATATTACCTTTTCAAAATGTGAAATTTAGAAATACACTGTATATTTTGATTGGAAAAAAATCTCAAAAACTGAATTTCCTCCCTCTGGGCATCCCTTTTTAAGTTGGCCACCCACCCCCAGCCTCAGTTCCTGGGGTCTCCTTCTGCGGTTCACAGGCGCTGCTCGGGGAAGTCCTGCCCCACAGCTGCCCCACCGGCCTTGCGCTGCCGTCCTTGGCCCCTCGGTCTGCGTTCTAAGCACCCGGGGGGCTCACCGTGGTGCTTCTCAGTGCAGCAGCTCGGCGGAGCCGGTTAGCAGGCACCCACCCTCCGGGTGAGCAGATCCTCGGCCGGGAGCCCCGCGCTGAGCTGGGGCAGTGCGAGCCTGGCAAGTCTTTCCAAACCTTGAAGAGTTTGCCATCGGGCTGGGAAGCAAAGACTCAGTTGTCTTCCAACACCTGTCTCCCTTCCTTCTATAATCATAGAACCCCCATTTTGTCACTAAGCACGGACCAGGCAAATAGGGTGTGACAGAAGGGATGGGGTGACTTCCCGGACAGGCCTTCCCAGGGAGAGGACGTGCTCCACATGCCCCCCGTCCTGTTCCCACTGTTTGGAGTGTGGACGTGGTGGGGGCGGGCCTCTCGAGGGCTGGCAGAGCGACGGGTGGAGGGAGCCAGGGTGGCTGGCACTGGGGGGCCACCATCCGAGCCCTGGAGTGCCCACCCCTGGCCCATGGGTGAGAATATTTGTAAACTGCATATCTTATAAAAGGTTAATATTCAAAATATATAAAGAACTCTTACAACTTAACAAAAACAAAGCAACCTGATTAAAAAGTAGGTAAAGAACTTGAATATACATTTCTTCAAAGAAGATACATAAATGGCCAACAAACGTGAAAATATATTCAACACCACTAATCATTAGGGAAATGCAAATCAAAACCACAATGAGATACCACCTCACACCCATGAGGATACTAATAAAAAAAAAACTCAGAAAATAACAAGTGCTGGTAGGATGTAGAGAAATGGGAACCCTTGTGCACTGTTGGGGGGCTGTGAGATGCTGCAGCCACTGTGGAAAACAGCAGGGCAGCTCCTCAAAAACTAATCATAGAATCACCGTATAATCGAGCAATTCCACTTCTGAATTCACACCCAAAAGAACCGAAAGCAGACGTTCAAACATGCATTTGTACACCCATGTTCGCAACGACATTGCTCACAATAGCCAAAGGGCGGAAGCAGCCCGTGTCCGCTGACGGATGAACAGACGCGCGGAGTCTGGTGTACACATACGAGGGAATATGGCTCAGTCTTGAAAAGAAGCGATATCCCGATGGAAGCTGCTGTGCGGATAGGTCTTAAGGACCTCACGCTATGTGAACTAAACCAGTCACAGAAGTGCAAATGCTGCATGACTCCACTTACACGAGGTATCTGGAGTCGCCACGCCCATAGAAACGGAAAGCAAAACGGTGGTTGCCAGGGCTGGGGAGAGGGAAATAGTTGCTTAAGGGGTATGAGAAAGTTCTGGAGATTGCACAACAATGTAAATGCACTTAATGCCACTGAACTGTGCACCTAAGATGGTTAAAATGGTAAACTTATGTATATTTTACCGTAATTAAAACAAAAAGATAATAACGTAATTAAAACAAAAAGATATTTTTGTGTGTGTGAAAAATAGTTTTGTAAAGAAAATAACTGTCTGTAGAGGAACAGTTGTTTTTTCTGCCTCCTCTGTCAGATCTGCACGGGGCAGCTGCAGACACCGGGAACCACCTGGATTTCCGCACAGTTTTATTTTCATTGTATGTTAAAAACCTGTCTTAAGAGACAAGTTAATTTCAGAATACACTTTATTCCCAAACTTTAGTAAAATGTACTTATGCTAGCCTTTTAACTCACTTAATTAAAACAAAAAGCCTCTGTTTAGTATGTATCACGTTGTGTCCGAGGCCATCTTTCCTGGACGGCTGCATCCTTTACATAAGCCCAAGTCGTGTTTCTCCAATACGAGGTTTTGGTTGAAGAAGAAAGAAGTCCTTTGCAAATCCTTTGACCAAGGGAAGGCAGACCCCTCTCAGAGTGTTTAATGAAAATGTTGACTATAGGGCAAGAGAAGTTGTATGGGTATAATTATCCCCATTCTACAGCTGAGGAAACTGAGGCCCAGAGAAAAAGCTACAAACCACAAAGTATGTGCACGGCAGAGGCAGAGCTGGGCTTCTGATGAGGCCTCCCCCGCTGCCCTCGGCCCCTCTACTAATCTGGACCCTGCGGGTGACGGTGGAGGAGACCGCACACAGGGCAGGGCGCCAGGACCCCTCCTCTGTCCGCGAGGTCCCTGCTCCCCGACAGCCTGAGGGACGATCCTTTAGCTCAGTAAAACATGGAGCTCAAAAGCGTGAGCTAACTGCCGAGCTAAAGGACACCAGCTCCGTGAGGCCTGATGCCCCCAACCCGAGGTAAGAGCCAAGAAGGCTGGTGGGCTTCTGGGGCATTCCTTCCCCCAAGCCTGCCCGAGGCATCGGTCAGGGTACCGGGCACTACTGGACTTAGTGTTTGGTAAAATTGACATAAATTAAGAATTTGGAACAGTCATGAAATCGGGTTTAGCAATGAACCCTGGAATAGGTGAGGGAGGCTGGGCCAGAGTGGCAGCAGCACCCAAGGCGCCCTCCTGTCACCGTCGTGGGCTCCTTGGCAGGTGACGCTGCACAGGTCCTGCTGGCCAGCCCCACCTCTGCTCAGGGGCCCAGCCAGTGCTCTGGGAGGGAACGCGTGAGGACTGGACAGCAGGAACCACCCTGGCAACCACGTGCTTCCCACCAGGGCTCCCGCCAGGGGCTGTCAGAGCTGGCCAGACCCCAGGTGATCACCCAGCCCCGCCCAGGCCTCAGAAGAAGGTGGGGAAAGAGCTTGCTCCTTAGGGGACCATAGGTAGAACACAGGGTTTGAGGGTAAGGATTTGGGGATCAGACCTGGGCTTCGGATGCAGCTCTGCCGCTTAATATCTGGGGGGGCTTGAGTAAGCTGCTTTCCTAACTGGACCTCAGTTTTCTCATTTGTGAAATGGGATTACTGCTAGAACCCAGCTCAGAGTTGCAGTGAGGATTAAACAAGACAATTCACATAAGGGCTCAGCCAGCATGCAGTCAGTAGAAAGGAGTCACTAACCGGTGATTTTATTGTGGTTTTAAAATTCAAACACATCATGACTATTGTTATCCTTACTAGGCCAGAGTGGAGAGGCAGAGCCATTTCCAGAAGTGGGATCTGTCTCCACCAGGCATTACCTTGCACCCCAGCAGTGCGGGCTGGCCAACGCCTAGTCATCCTGCAGGACTCAGCACAGCTCCTCCTCCTCCAGGAAGCCTTCCCTGGTGAGCCTTCCCAGCCCTAGTGGCTTAGGCGCCCCTCCTGTGTTCCACGGTCCCGTGCATCCACCTCACAGCCCCATCTAGGTAAGTTACACGGGCTCCTTGACTTCCCTGAGAGCCCAGTGGGGGCGGGGAGCTTCTGTCCTGATGGTCACAGCAGTAACAGCTCCACCACCTGCCGAGTGGCCTGGGCCAAGTCTTCGCGTGCATTTCCTCACTGGGCCCCTCTCACCGGGGAGGATCACAGATGATGGAGCAAACCCGGCTTCTCCCCCTCGCTCTGGGGGCATGCGATCTGGGTCCTCGGGCAGGTCACTCGCCCTTTCTGAGCCTGTCTGTCCTAGCGCCCGTGCTGGTGACTGCTGTTTGGGGAGGGGGCATTTCAGGGCATTCTGAGTCAGAGAAGCAAGGAACCCTCCCCTACCCCATGGTGGCTCCCCCAAGCTTTCAAACTGTCCTTCCCCTTCCTCCTTGAAGAGCAGGTCACTGGTTTTAGGGATGCTGCCACCTGGTGGCCACAGGCCATCAGGATGCCTGGGGACGGCCGCGTGAGTTTGGGAGGGCTGGACGCAGGCCCTGGGCTGGCTGGAGCACCTGCCTGGAGAAGGGTGGGCGGCAGGGGACTCCAGAGACACCACCCACGCAGCATGAAAGCTTCATGGTTAAACCAGTAGTCTTGCAGACTGGGTTCAAATCCTGGTTCTGACACTTCCCAGATGCATGATCTTGAGGAAGCCAACTAACTGCTCTCAGCCTCAGTTTACTCATCTGTAAGATGGATAGCCTTCTCCTATGTCAAGGGTCCATGGTCCAGCAGAAACCTGGAGACTTTTCCTAGAGCACCCCCTGTACTTCATGATAATTTAAAACGGGATTTATGTGAAACTCATGCGCGTTAAGAATTCAACTCCAAAACTATGCTCGCTTTAAGCAACAACTGGGGCCATCTGCCAACTGAGGGTTCGTGCAGACTGTCAGCCTCCTCCGACAGCCTCTCTCCGGCATGCACCTTCACCCTGACCTCAAAGGTTCTGCTGAGAGCAGTTCTCACCTGTCAGCCCTCACCTCGTGCTTGGCGCTTTCCATATGTCTCATTTAGCCTTCGTGACAACAGCAAATTGTCCCCATTTTACAAAGCGGAAGGCTGAGATTCCGAGAGGCCGCGGAACTTGCTGGAGGTCACGCAGTTGTTACGTGAAGGAGCCGAGCCTCAGACCCGGCTCTGCCTGGCGCGGAATCCTCACCGCCCTCACGTCGGGAAACCCCTGTAAGCGCGTTTCAGGGAATGTCTGGGGAGGCTGTTCTGTCCCTGAGTTCTCCTTGGAGCCTGCGACGGGGACTTTGCTCACTGCTGTAACACTCCCGGGACCCCAACACCAGACGCCCGGCGGCCCCCCAGAGGCTGTCCTGGCCAAGGAGCCAAGCAGAGAGAAACCAGCACTTCCCCGTTCTCAATCCCGGGCGCTTCCAGCCCCCACCTGCCGGCTGTCAGGCACGCCCCTTCCCCACCAGCCCAGGCCTGCGGGCTTTCAGAAGAGGCAGCCTGGGCAGGGCTTCCCCTTGCCAGCGAATCCCCCGGATGTTTCAGTTCTCTTTCTTGCTGGGAAACGCTCTGACCCAAACGATCAAGGACATCTCTGCTCACGCTAGGGCCGTGGGTATGGACACAGCCTTCTCCTCACTGAGGCGTGGTTTCTTCCCATAGGGTGTCTGTCCCATTCCCAAGGGAAGAAACTAAGGTCTGGAGAGGAGATGTGCCTGAGGTCACATCTAGGGGTGGCAAAGCCTCACCCCGCCCCCTGCCAGGCTTCTGCCCACTGCCCTACTCTGCTGGTGGGCGGCAGTGCCTGAGGATCACTGAGGTCTTATCCAGACTGGAAGGCCAGTGTACATGGGGTGTCCTCAGGAGAAAGCCCTTTCCCATGGTTTGGGCACATTCTGCAGGCCAGGCGGTCTTTGTGCTGGGCAGACCAATGAGAGGAAAGGCCCCGGAGCATGCCCAGCCACCTTTGACCCAGCAGGCTCAGCCCCGTGAGCCTTTGCAGCCCTTGAGCCACCTCAGAATGGCCATTCAGGCTTCCAGTTATCTGCCCGTCATCTGGGAGGTGCAGCTGTCTGCACTGCGGTGGGGTACGGTGCCAGCCGCCCAGCCTGCGCACGACTGTCCTCCCTCGCAAGGCAATCGACGCGCCTGAGTGCCGCCCTTAGAACTCTCCTGTAGGTTCCTCCTGCCCCACGAGTTTCCTGAGAAGGAGACACAGCAAGTCCTCAAGAATTGTCAGGAGAGGATTTTCTCAGTGACCTGAGCTTCTCTCGCCACCCCCAGCGCCAGGAGGACCCAGAGTACAGAGACGGGGGAAGGATTCAGAAAAGGCAGTGGGAGATGCAGAGACCATGGCGGGGGATTTTGCTGAGCTCCAGACAACGTGTCCTGCTTGGTCCTGCTACCAAGCCTCCAGTGGCTCTGGGGGCCAGCCCTGCCCTCACTGCCTCCCCTCCCCACACCCCACCTCTCTCGCCTGTCTCACTGCTGAGGAACCAGGAGCCACACTTGTCGCCGGAACCGCAAGACTGTTACACTTACGTTTTCTATACTAAAGGGGAAAAGGAAGAAAGCAACAAAACTGATGCGTGTTCTGACGCATCATGTTCCTGAACCGCGGCTATAGAAGCCCTCCCCGCCCTCTGCAGCCCAGGCCCTCTCCTTCCCCAGAGCTCCCAGCTGCAGGGCTAGAGCTAGACGTGCTGGGCAACAAGGTAGGTGGAGGGCAGGGGCCTGAACCACTGGAGAGGAGGAGCCCCGGGGAGCTGGGAGGGGGCTCCTTGCCAGACACACCCAGAGTGCCTTCCTCCTGCCTCATTCCACAGGTGGGATTAGTGGGCTGGGTTTGTGTGTCCCCAGAACAGCTGGGATCCAAGAGACACAAGAGGCCTCCCGTGGATTGGACGGGCTCCCCTCTGGCAGGTGAGTTCCATCGGCTCTACATCGCTCAGAGGAGCAGAGTAAAGTCACGCTGAGCAGCAGTGAGTCTTTCTCTCCGAGGGACTTTGTCAGGGTCCCTGGACCATGGGAATGGTTTCTAGGAGAGAACTCTGAGCTTCTCGTCAGGCCTGAGGGCACAGATGCCCGGCTCAGCTGTCCTGGGCTCAGCCTAATCCCACAGCTCAAGAAGAGGCTTTCTGCAGGCTGGGGCCAGAGTGGGACTGTGGGCAGAGGCATATGTGTGTCTTTGCACATGGGAAAAGGGGTCCCCTTGGGGGGCCTGGCCCTCCCTTTCGGACTGTAAGATTTCTGACACCAGCCCTTAACCTACTGCATCCAAAGGCAGGAGGGGCAGAGGATTCGGGACTCAGAGGGACGTCAGGTCCACACCACCTACGACAGGCTCCCTATCCCACAGCCTTTAAGGACCAGACTCCCATTCGTGGTCTATCTGGACTTGATTTCCCCATGTGTGTGGGCTTCTTCTCATTAGCCACTTGGCAAATGTGCCCCAGACACAGAGGCCAGGTGCTATCTGTCCCGGGCAGTGGGACGAAGGGCAGCAGGGCAGCTCAGCCCACACCCGGCCCTCCCGGGACAGGCCAGGGCCCACATACTCTGGCTTGTAATGCAAAGATGGGCTGAAGGAGGTGCTGGCCAGGCTCCCCGGGGCCATTCTCCCTGCTGTGGAGGTCAGAGGGCAGAGAAAGGCCACCTTCCCCAGGGAAAGGAGCTTCATAGAAGAAGTAAGCTTTGAACTGAGCCTTGAAAGATGAGCAGTATTTGGACACAGAGTTTGGGATGGAAAATGTGTCCTTAGCCAAGAAAATAATGTGAGCAAAACCATGGCACCAAGAAAGTGCATAATTAATTATTCAAATCCGCTCTGCCCTTCGTTCCTGGTGGAGGTGGTGGCAGGTCCTGGGCCACGTGGGGTTGGTGGATGTGGCAGACAGTTGTCCTCAAATCCATGCAGGAGAAAAGCCGGCCGCTTTAAGTGGCCTTCTCGTGAGTGGCCATAGGAAGCACCTGGAATGTGCTGACTGTTTTTGTTCTTTGTCAGGGTCTCCAGGCAGCGTTTCCAGTGCCCAGGACAAGGCTAGGCTTCCCAATTCCATGTCCCTCCACACTGCCTGATGCCGGGAGCATCTATCTCCTCCACCAGCTGGGTGCTCCCGAGAATGAGGCTCGGTCTCCCGTTGCATCTGCTTCTCCCCGGCAGCTGGCACGGTGCCTGGCTCAAAGGAGGGCTCACAAGTTTGTTGTGTGACTTTCAGATGCACGGAAGGTGTAGCCTGTCTGTCTGCCCTTCCTTCCCCATGAGACGAGGCCAAATTGTCTCCAAATGACCAACAGATCACCAAAACCCCAGCCTGCCAGCCCATATGCCGCCCTGCATAGACGAGGACGGACACATCTATGATTCAGAAAACTACAAGTCGTAGGGGTGGGCGGCACGTCCTCCTCACAGTGTGGGAGAGACTGAGCTGGTGCTCGGACCGGGGGGTCTGACCTTCCACACGAGTTCCAGCCTTGGCTCCACCCTGGCTCGGGCAGAATGATTATATCCGCAGGCACACGGCTCTGTTTGGCTAGAGGTAGCCGGGGTCCCCGAGGCGGGCAAGCATGTCTGGGCTCAGGGAGTCGCAGAGGTGTGTCTGGCTCCAGCTGAGCCTGCGTGTCTGTGCTCCTTCCTTCCCAGGCTCCGATCCATGGAGAGGCGCCTCACAGTCCTGCAGGTGAGCCTGCACCACTCCTCGCTCGGCCCGGCCGCCTTCGCCAGCCTGCCGCCGCGGCTGCAGCATGACACGAGCCGGCTGCTTGTCGGCCGGGGGCAGGACGCCCACCTCCGGCTGCAGCTCCCCAACCTCTCCCGCCGACACCTGTCCCTGGAGCCCTACCTGGAGAAGGGCCGCACCCTGCTGTCCTTCTGCCTCAAGTCCCTGAGCCGCAAGAGCTGTGTGTGGGTCAACGGACTGAGGCTGCGTTATCTAGAGCAGGTCCCCCTGAGCCCAGTCACCAGGGTCTGCTTCTCCAGCATCCAGATGGTGGTCCGCTTGGAGGAAGGCACCTCCCTCAAGGCTTTCGTCTGCTGCTTCCATCTCAGCCCCTCGCCCCTAATTTACAGACCTGAGGCGGAGGAGACAGACGAATGGGAAAGCATCCCCCAGGAGCAGCCTCCCCTGGGTTCAGGGGAGCAGACTCCAGGTCACCTGGGCTTTCTCCACGGCCCTCCCCACACTCGGGACAGCTCTCTCCAGCCCAGCCCTGGAGGAGAAACAGAAATATAGCTCCCGAGGGAGCCCCCAGACTGTGCACTCTGCTAGCCCTGCCGTGAGAGCAAGGCTTTGCGGAAACTGGACTTAAAATATCTGAGCTACATCATGCGTGGTTGACATGTGAGGCCTGTGGCTGCCTCGCTCACAGTGAGCCAGTTCTGCAAGCTCTGCACGGCCTGGGGTGGAGAGGCACCCGCCGCGGCCAGAGCCATGCAAGGTAATGGGAACTTCATACACTTTTAGAGGCCCCGAGGGGTTCTGGGGAGCCTCTCTCAGCATTCCCACATCTCCCCTCTTGTCTGACTAGGAGTTACTTTATGTTGCTCATTTCGTGCGCCGCTTAGGAGCGGGAGTTTGAGGTTGCACCAGGAATGCGTGGACACATGTAACAATTACGTCTGTGGTAGCTCGGGATTGCCTTCAGCGTTCAAATATCCACAGGCACTCGGGGCTTAGGGAAGCCTGTGTTTAATGAACTGCAAGTATTTCATTAAGCTGGCATACCCAACAGGATTCCCTGATCCCCAGATGGCTGCGTGCACGCCATGTCGTCACGCAGAGGCAGGGCGGGAAAACTGGGAGAGGTGTAAGAGGAAATTGGAAAGGTAGGGCCACGTTTCTGGAAAGGACGCAGGCAGCTCAGGGCTTCCTGAGCATGGGAGCTGGGAACTGGGCCTGCCTGGAAATTCACTGTCACTGTCATCTTCCTCATCTTCATGTTCCCCCATCCTCTGTCACTTCTGGATCAAAGTCTAGGCTGACCCGAGAGCAAAGGTCTTCAGGGAACATGGGACTAGGGGTGGAAGGTCGTGTTAGAATCCAGCCCAGCAGTGATATCATTCAGGGAGGGTCATATAGCAATGGGGGAGGGGTGTCTTTCCAAGTAAGGGAGGGAGCCAGGCAGGCCAAGGGAATTTGCGCAGTGAACAGCGGGAGCAGAGCACAAGCAAGCACTCGCCACACAATCCTGAGATGGGGACAGCATGGTTTAGAAACAACGTCCAGTCCACCCGTGTAACGGATGGAGGGAGGGACCTACACGTGCAGATGGTTGCCACAGTCCCAGACCCCGAGTACCACTGAGGGCATGGCCCTGCCCGCTGGCTAGCTTGCACGCCCGCGCTTAGCCACCTCCACCTCTTTCCACCCCCCCCCAAGAAGAAAGACCCGTGGGCATCCAGGGCAGGCAACAAGGGGGTCAACTTCACTCACAGGCCCTGAGCATCTTCTCCATGAGGAAGACAGCTGTGTGCAAGCCCAGCCTGCCCTTGCTTTCCGATAAGCAACAAGGCAAGTATGCTCAGACCACGGCACAAGACACAGGAGAGCAAGGGCTGTTGGGGGGTGCTGGCCAATGCTGGGAATAGCCCCTTGGGACCCCCAAGCAGTCCCTCATGCATTCAACAACTTTCACCAAGCACCCACCTTGCCAGATGTGTGCAAAGCCCCGGGAACCAGCAGTAAACAAGGCAGACGGAGTCCCTTCCCTCAGGGAGCTTACGTTGTACTCAGGAAAGACAAGTGCTCAGGAGCGAATTACTTATTTGGTTACCACTGTGAATGGTGCTATAGTCATTGTGTTTTTCTCTCTTCTCCAGCTGGGCTCAACATTAACTCTGGTATTAAGTGGCCTTGTCTGTCCAGTGCTTTCTATGTGCTCAGCACTCCGCTAGGTGCTCTGTGAGGTGCCCCATTGAATCCTCATGACACCTCAGACAGACAATGATATTAACCGTGGTTACAGATGAGGAATCGGAGGCTCGGAAAGGTGTGCCGGATAGCACGCCATCACCAGCTGTGTGGGCAAGTGACTTAGCCTGCTCTTGCCTCTGTTTCTCCTTCTGGAAAATGGGTAAGATAACAGCACTTAGCAGGCAGAGCTGTTGTGAGGGTCGTGGGAGGTGGCACGTGTTAATCACTTAGGCAGTGCCTGGCATGCCCTTAATAAGGGCTGGCTGTTGTCCTGAGATCTGAGTAGTCACCTACAGGTACAGGCTCAAGGCTCACCGTGAACATGGAGCTAAGTGTGGATGGGCTCCAGAGCCCAAAGGCTTCCTGACGCTGTGTGACTCCCTGACTTAGGACTTTGAGCCATGGACCTGCAACTTGTTCCTTGCACCAGGAGGCCCAATAGTCAGGATTTGTAGAACAGGAGACACCGGCAGGGCTGGCAAGGAGAGGGAGCCACAGGTGGTTTGGTCTGATGAAGTCTGTTGTTTGGAACTGCCTTTATATGTCACATACAGATTCTAAAAGTAGCAGTGACCTCTCACAGACCAAAGCGGCGCACACACAGAACTTGAGAAGCCACAGCCTGGAGACTGCACTGGACGTCAGTGGCTGGAGAGAGGAAGCTGGTGGCCCAGAGCCCCAGAGCGCAGCTCCCTAGCTCCACCAGAGAAGCTTTGGACGCACTGCTGGGGCCGAGTGCCCCTCTCCAAGGGCCTCGGTGAGGGGCCTCCGCCCTCTAGGGAGGAACAGACCCATCCCAGCTGCAGCTCGTGGAAGGAGCAGCCCCCTTCCTCCACGGGGTGTTCTGTGACTCAGGCCTTTCGGGTGAAGTGTCTGTGAGGCCCTTGGGGACCCAGGATGAACCGCTCAGCAGGCAGAAGGGGGACAGGCCAGACACAGGGTGGGAGGGAGCCAGGAAACATCTGGCCTGTTGTTTCAGACTGTACCCATTCGTGCAGTCTTCTCAGGAAACACGCCTGGCCTCGACCACGTTTTCCAGACGGTTACGCTCTGCCCACCCTGGGCTCCGTTTGTCTTGAGTAGAAACCATTGAAATCATCGGATCTGTGACACCCACCCCCTCTCTCCTACCAGCCAGACTGTCGGGCTGGTGTCAGGGCCCGGCTCACCCACTGGGCACCACTTTCTTTTGCCTGCACAGACTCCGGAGCAGGCAGGTGTGTCCCTCCCCGCGATCTCCTCTGCATCCTCCCAGCTCCCACCACAGGGCAGCCCGTGTGGCTGAGAGGACACGCATGCATGGGCACACGTGCGCGCGCGCACACACACACACACACATCCCCATGCTCATGAACACTGGTGGCTCCAGGGTGGGGCCCTGTGGTCAGATGGCTGCCTGGGTCAGAATTCTTGCCCCCCTACTTGCTAGTTCTGTGACCTTGGACAAGGGACTGAATCTCCCGGTGCCACAGTTTATCATCCTAGAAAATGGGAAAGGTGACAGTACCCCCTCCTCGGAGTCATCACGAAGGTGAATTGGGGTGCCTAGTGCTGTGCCTGGCACACGGTGAGTGATCAGCAGGGTTAGCCGTCCTTGGCCAATTCCGTGGAATGAACTGAATGCGTGTGGACACGTGGACTCGGTTTACACCTATGCACACACACGCACACACGCACATCTGCTACGAGGAGCTACATCAGTCACACTCAGGCAGACCCCAGGGCACTACGGTTCTCCGAGACAGCGTCTGGAAATTTAGAAATCATCCCCTGTGCCCTTTAAAGCATTTAACCCTCACCTTCCTCTGCCTTTCCAAGAATGTGGACCCTCCCGACCCGTCTGTAAGAGACATGGCATCACCTCGAGGGAGACACACGAATGCTTCATAAACAGCCACACCCTGGGGCTCCGAGGCAGGAAGCAGCGCCCTGCGGAAGCCACTGCAGACCCGTTAGCACAATCCTGGCTGTGGCCAAGCACACATTCTGGTGAGACCTCCAGCTCCACGCAGACAAGGGCCACGGCTTGTTGGAGGTTTTGGTGCCAGTGGCCACCACAGAGCTGGGCGGAGGATGGAGGGACAGAGGGATGAGGCACTGGCGATCCAGGCAGCAGTCACCTTGGGTGCCAAGGTCGGAGCCAGGCTTCTCAGGCCAGGCGTGGCCAGCACAAGGCCCATGGTGGTGGGGGCCCGTCAGCCAGCGGGCGAGAAGGTCATGAACTGTGGGCAGACGGTAAATAGAGGCAAATATCTCTGCCTCCCGCAGGCCTCGGGGCAGCCCAGACCCGGGAGCCGGGGCAGAACAAGGCTGTGCCTCCTTCCCGTCCTTGAGCCTGCGCAGCTGAAATGCAAGCTTCTCTGCGGTGCCTGCTAAGGAAGGCCGACTGACTAATGAGGCCCACGACACGGAGAGATACCTCTCAGCCAGCACGTCCTGCCCCCAACACGGGCACAAAGGGGACAGCACCCCAGGGAGACCCCGGGAGGGACTCTGAGCAGTAGCAGCCAGGGGTCGGGTCTGCTGGACTGAGTCCCAGCCTGTTGCCCACCAAGTCTCTGAGGCTCTGGTTTGCCCCCTCCCCTGAGCTCACACCAGCAACGCTTGCCTCAGTGTACTGGTGAAGAGATCCCCGTGGCCGCAGGTAGCGAGGATGTCGCCCTGCTGGGGGCATCCGCACCTTCCAAGCAAGGATTGGAGAGGGCGATGCTTAACCCAAAGGAGTGAGTTTCGTGGTAGAAGGAATGGCATTAGCGGTTCACAGCGGGCCACTGAGGAAATCTTTCCCTTTCACTTCAAAAATGGTGACAGTCATATGGACAGTCACTTCATGAACATGTAAAGTGAGACTTAGTCGAGGCGCTGGCTCCAAGCTCCCCGGTGTCTCAACAGTGGAGCCAAGACGGGAACTGGGAACCGATTCTTCCCACCACCGCCCACGGAGCAGCGAGGCTGCGGTCAGCAAGGGGCGTGCAGAGGCAGGTGAGCCCCACGCAGTGTGGACAGCTCATCACCACCTGACACCCCTGCCACGGGCCGCGCGCTGGGCCACCTGCTTCCACCAGTCCACGTGTGGGCTTGCTGCTGGCGCTCCACTCCGTTTCCTCTCCCTCGGCTTCCGCCGCATGGCATCTGCTGGCGGCTGCTGCTGCCACGTCCCATGAGGGAAGCAGGTCCTCCCTCCAGCGGCCCTCACCGCGACAGCTCTGCCCACGCTCCAGCCACTCACTGGGGCCACACTGGGCCTCAAAGCTCGCAGGACTCTGGGGAGGAGTAGACAGACCAGCTCCGCGGCCGACAGGGGACACGCGGGGTTTAGTGAACTCTATTCGAATCACAGGGCTGTGACTCCTCTTACCTTTACCGTGAACTCACAGGCGGATTAAAATGAAATAAAACCTACCATTTGAGTTACATTCTCAGCTGATTGGAAACAGGCATCGCCTCCCATGACCGGCCATGAGAAGGGAAGTGATTATCTTTCTTTTGAGTTTGTAAACTCTTTACGGCTGAGGCAGCTTTAATCCTGCTGGGGGGAAAAATGATCCGGGAATAAACTGCTCCCACGTACCTGTGTTTTCCAATCACACGCTCCAGTGGGAACAAAACATCCTAAGTGAGGGGGTGCGGGGAGCCAGGTGATCCCCGGCAGAAGAGTTTAATTATTTTCTTCTTTAGGCACGTGAGTTGGAAAGGCTTTAAAACGCCATTTGGCAAGGGTGCCGCACGCAAACGCACCCCCGGCCGTTACTAGTTCCTCTGCCTTTTCTTCCCAGGGGACAATGGCCTCCATCCCCAGCAGCGCCTTCCTCTGTAAGGGACACTTGCAGCAAGGTGCCAGCTCCAGGCATTTGGGGACAACGGGGAAGGGGTCCAAGAAAGGGCAAATTTGAATCCAAGTCAGATCAGCCCGGGAGAGGCCCATGGGGGTGGGGGTGTTGAGGGGGCACCAGGCTTGCTTTCCTCCTCTGCCGCTCCTCTCATCCTCTGTGCGTTGCCAACAATGCGGCCTACGGAGCAGACACAAGCATGGCCATCCGGAGGGCCCGGGCTGGTAGCCAAGCCCTCCGGCTGCTGGAGGGAGGCCTGCCTAGGATGCTGCCTCACTGTCCTTCAGAGACGTGCAGGCAGGCTGGGGGGCGGGTCTTCAGAATAAAGCAGACGAAGGGGCCTCCGAGGGGAGCTCGGCCAGGCGGCCAGACATGGGGCTTCCATAACTGCTTCTCTGAGGGATCAGGCTGTCGTGATGTCGCTCGTCCAGAGAACTGGCTACAGATGGGCTGGGAATGTGGGCCCTATGAAGTCGCCTGGTTTACGGGGGTGTGTCACTCAGGATCCAGTCAGAAAACAAAATCCACTCTAAGTATTCAAAAATTTAATTCAGGGAACTGGGCACGCGAGTGTTGGAATCACTGGGAAGACAGTAGGGGAGGCCATGCAGAGATCGGCAGGAAGTGGCGACCACCCAGGGCTGCAGGGCTCCCAGAGAGGTGTGTTATGGAGCTGGCATGTCTGGCCAGGCTGGGACCAGTGGGGAGCCCCGGTGGGAGCTCGCCTCAGGGGAGAGGCTGTCCGTGGGGAGCTGGAACCGCAGGGGACGGGCAGCTATTGCCAGCTGACTCAGGTGACTCCACCCGAGATGGAGAGAGAGCGCGTGAGCCTGACTTCTCTCTCCTTTTCCCAGCCCCAGTCTCCCACCAGCGGCTCTTGTTGGCTGAAGCTGACAATCACTGAGAAATGCCCCCCAGGGGTCGACCTCCCTGAGCACAGAGCAGAGGATGGAAGGGAGAGCAGCGGTCACGAGGGCAGTCAAGTGTCCAGCCCAGGGAGTTCGGCCATGAACGGCAGCGCCCCTCAGCCTTGCCTGGGGCGGCCCCCAAGTAGGAACAGCAGAGAGAGGGAGGCCACAGTGCAGGGGACTCCCCCACCCAGGGCCCTGAGGGTGACGGGCAAGCACGGATCCCCCTGCGTCACTGTCACCCCACCTCACGACCGGCAGCATCTGCACGAAAGGAAAGAGGAGAGCCCTTCTGCACCCACGTCCCCGCCCAGACGCTCCGCTTGGAAGAGCCCCTGCCCTGAGAGGGAGGGTGCGGAGCAGGGACACGTGTCCGCAGGAGGCCGCCAGGTCCAAATCCTGCTGCCCTCCACTCACTGACTCTGGAAACTTCCTTCGCCTCCCAAACCGCCTTTTCCTCATCTGTAAAATGAGGATACTATTAGCACCTGCTTTGCCTGTGTGAAGATTGAAAGTACAACACGTGAAGGAACTTAGTGTGTGTACCTTGTAAACGCTCAGCAATGCCAGTCCTCAGCGGGAACCAACGCCCGTTCCCAAATGTTCCTTCCCAGGAAGCTTCCCCGACTTCTCCCGCAAAGAGGGCCTCTCCCTCCTAGCTCCACGCCAACACAGCAACACTTGGACGGGACTTCCGGGCAGTTACCCATGGAACTAAAGGTCCTTTCCTCAGCGAGGGCCCAGGAACCGAGCCCCTGCCGTGTGTGCGTGCCGGGCCAGGCCGTTTCAGCTGTCGGCTTGCTGGAACCTCCCATCGGCAGAGCCGGTGCGTGGCAGAGACTGTCTTGGACGTGTCTGTGGATCAGTAGCCGCCTAGGTCCTCACAGTAGGACCTAAGCACACAGTAGGTCCTCCATAAGGGTCTGCTGCCTGAATGACAGGAGCGTTAGCTGGAAGGAAGAGTTTGGGGGGGTGAAAACAGAGCTCTGGGGGCAGAACTTTGAGAAAAGCCTCAGTCACACACAGTAAAGCTTGTGATGGAAAGGGTGATGGGCACTTTAAATAAACAGGTGCTCTAAGTGAGAAGAAAGGTGAGTCGTCTGCTCCGTAAATGGAATCATTGTATCCACCTGACCCGGAGCCCAGGAGCCAATGGCAGATTCCAGCAGGGCCAGGCCGGCCCCACACCCGGATTCTTCTGCGATCTGCCAGCAGGTTTCCTGCCTCCAGATGTGCCCGTCTCCGTGGTGCGGCGGCCCCTCCCCACCCAGAAGCACACGCAGCAGGGCCGCCCCCAGAGTGTGGGAAGCAGGTGGGCTGGACGCTAGATGTCAGAGGCTTCCAGATCCAGGCCGGCCTCATCACTGGGAGCACATGGTCCCCCTTGAACACTCTTGGAGGCCAAGGTGGGAAGCTAATCCTCAGGGGGGCTCTGTCTTTCCGTTTTACACTGCTCTTCCCTTGAGCCCGCGGGGTCTGCACGGATTTCAAGTTGAAACATCAGAAAGCCTCATGTGGTCTGACCTCTCCTTCCCCTTCCAGCTCCCAACACACAGGTGCATGCGCGCGCACACACATACCTGCTGCTGGGCTCAGTCAAGCACTCCAGGTAAAGAATTGGTCGGAAAAACCACAGGGCAATTATGAGCCGTGAGTCTCTCTCCTCAAAGAAACAGAAAATTTAAAAAAGAGAGAGAGAGAGAGGAAAAACAAAGTGCTTCCACCTGAGATTCTCAGCTCGCTTTACAAACCGGAGTGAATGTTTTGGCTCAGCTCAGGGGGAGACAGAAGCAGAGGAGAGACCCCCTCAGAAGAACGCAGGCAGGGGGTGTCGGAGCAGGCCTGAGTGTCTGCACACAGGAATGCCAAGTGCCCCGGCAGCATGTCCCTGCGAATGCGGGAACAGCTGAGTGTGATGAAGAAAGGCTGGGAGGAAGACGTTCGGCGTGGCCGCAGACTGGGGAAGTCACCAGTAGCTCCACACGCCTTGTTCCGTCACTCTCTGCAGTCAGGGACGTGCTGGTAAATGTTTAAAACTGGCTGTTTTGGGGCCGGGGGGGGGTGGGTAGCGGCTCTGATTGTAGTCTTTGCCCATTTCTGTGGTGTAAATTCTCCCACCAGGGTCAATTTCTAGGCGTCAAAGTGACATCACTGAGCACGGAGCTGGGAGGAGACGCACGGTGAGCGCGTCAGTGCACGGCTTGCCCACCGTACGGATACGGTAGACGTAAATAACCTCAAGGGCATAGACACAGTGGAGCAAAATAATTAAGAAGCAGTGAGCTTTAATTATTTATTAACTTTGTGTTTAATGTAATTGATTTAACTGTAAGCTCATACAATGTAATTTTTAATAACAATCAAATTAAAATTTAATAATCTGAGCAAGCAATTCAACATAACCATCTGGCAATCAGTGCTTACAAGACCGTGTGAGAGTGCTTCAGCACACTGCTGCATGGAGAAAGTTCCAGCTCCTCCTGCTCAAGTACTGGCCAGAGAAACAAAATAGCCAACGTGAAAATGTCTTGGAAATGAAGACGGTACCTGTGCAGAAGCCTTGGAGAGGTCAGAGTGACCATTCTAAGAAACTTGTACAACTTTTTTCTATTTAAAAGTGAATTCATTTATATTTATCATATTAGATATTCAACACAAACTTGAGGATGTTTAACTATTCTGTGTTAGAGGTGAGGAAAGTAAGAATCAGGGAGTGTGCCCAGACCACTCAGCTGGAAAGTGGGGGGAGGCAGCGCTTGATTTACCAGCAGTCCTTGCTTTTCTCCCCACCCCTCCGCGTGTCCTCGGTGAGGGCCAGCCTGTGCCAGCCCACAAGCTCTGGCTCAGCACGGGTTGCAGACTGCCACCATCGGGGCCCACCTGACCGATGTCATCAGATACAGTTCACAGTTGGAGTGCTCGTGCCCTGGACTCAGTCCTCTGGCTTAAAAGGTAGCCCAGCAGGGAACATCAGGTAAGAGACCACATTCACTGCTTTCCTGGGACCCCTCTCTCTCAGAGTTCAGGGGCAGTGACAGGATGGCCAGCATTCAGAGGCCACTTTCCTTCCCCTAAAATTGGAGGAAAACACAGCTCTCAGAGTTCCACTCCCTCTCTCTGCCCTTTTGGACACAGGATGTTGGTGTCTCTGGTAAACTGATCAGAGGGAAGCAGAGGGGCTTTAAATGCAATTGTCTGAGCTGTAGCCAAACCTCAAGGCCTCCTGGACACCGAGAGTAGGGCAGTGCCTGGCTGGCCACCCAGGCTGCGTGGCATTACCCAGCAGCACCTCTGAGGGCCCCAGGCAGGCCACCACTCTGCCCCAGAACCTGGAGCAGCCAGCACTGGATTCCAGATGGGATCAGGACTCCTGCTGGAGGCTCAGATCTCAGACCCCAAACTCACATGTGGCTGGGAACCAGCCCCTACAAAATCCTCCTGTGCAAAGTGAGCCCTTCTCCTGCCTCCCACCTTCTTCCGGCTTGGCTACCATCCCTCCGGCTTCTGGGCAGGAGAACCCACTGCCCGGGCCACATCCCTCCATCCTTTGTCATTTCAAATTTTCTGGCGTGTAGGTTTGGTATGCTTGGCTCTTTTAAACATCACGCTTTATGGCCTTTTGCAGTGTAATTTTGTTCCTGTCCTGCCATTCAATTTGAATTAAATATCAAACAGATGTGAGTCATTTTTGCTCTTTTTAAAGAAAAAGTTTAATATTAGGGAGCATGCCCTCCTATAAGATCAGGAAAGCCATTTGGAGAAATAAGCCCCTTCAAATTAAAAAAGAATCACATTGGTTAATGTTAAGATGCTTTCAAGTGATACATTTCGAAGTGCTA
Source organism: Avahi laniger (assembly GCA_963575035.1). Taxonomy (NCBI): domain Eukaryota; kingdom Metazoa; phylum Chordata; class Mammalia; order Primates; family Indriidae; genus Avahi; species Avahi laniger. The sequence goes on from CAUYSK010018677.1 coordinate 27,724, forward strand.
AGGGAAGGTGTTTCCAGCAAGCTATAAAGCAGCCGGTGGAAAGGAGGGGAAGATATACGGCCCAAAGCTGATGGGGAAATTGGAGCTCTGACAAGGGGCAGCCCCACCTGGGAGGAAGCTCTGAGCTCAGAGATGAGGTTCACAGATGATGTTGCGGGAGGCCATCTTCCCTGAAGGCCCGCGGCGGGGGCCCCTGCTCTCTGCAGCCTGTGTGGTCACGCTGGGAGCTGGGGCAGGAGAAGCTCCATTCTGCTCGGAGAACCAGCCTGACCTGCGAACCCATTCTGCATCCTCACGTGCTTGCACCAGCATGGCCCATCTCCCCCAACCAGCTGTCCCAGGGTGATTTTGTATGTCTGGACTTGTTGAATGGCTTAATCCATTCATTCCTGCTACAGTCCCTTGGGTAGTGGGGTCTTTGGCCTTTTGTGGGTCTTGAACGCCTTGGAAAATGCAGAGAAAGCTATGGCTTCTCTTTGCACACAGGAACATGCACACACTTGCATACAAACTCAGGGCCCATGGTCTCCTGATCTAGATGCCTCCCTCCCCTACCCAAGTTAGCCAGAGCACAGAGCATCTCATCACCACGACACTCAGTGCACGGGACCAAGGCTCTTCTGTCACAGAGAACAGGAACTTTTGTTTACCTACATGCCCAGCACCGGGCGGGGCCTTTTGCATGAGCCAGGGGAGCTGGTCAGTCTCCAAAACCCTCTCCCTTCTTGGCAACACGCAGACCTAGAGCTCAGCGTTATTGGACCTGCCGCCATTCATGGCTGCGAGCCAGGGCTTCTCCAGTGCCGGCTCAGGCTAAAGTATTTCCATGTGGTCCTTTGACTCGCTGCACCTAAAGGCAGCTCTCCAACTACAGCTGCTGACTGCAAATGGCATTTCCATGTGGCAGGGCAACAGGCCAGTAGGCCTCTGATTCCAGCTGGTTCTGGACATCCTGGACCCTGAGACGAGGCTCTGCACACCCAAGGTTTGCCTCTGGGGATGACTTGCAAACGTCCAGAGACCCTGCTCCACAGGGTGCATCGGGCCCTGCTGATGAGAAACAGAACCAACACTTCCTAGAATTCTGCAGACAAAAGAGAAGTTGAGTGGAGGGATTTAGAGCAAAGAAAAGCCTAGACTTTGGAGTCAGACAGCCGAAGTCTGAATCCTGGCTCTACCGATTACTAGCTCTGTGACCTTGGGCAAGAGATCAACTTCTGCCAGCCTCAGTTTCTTCTGTCTGTAAAATAGGGGTATCACGTGTCTCAGAGGGTGTCTGGGAGGATGAAACAGGGTGCGCAGTGGGCTCGGCACAGTGCTCGACCAACACCAAGGCCTCAGTGTTCAGAGGTCATCTTTTCTCACCCTTCCCTCCAAGGTGACAAGCCTCCTGTCTGATGGCGCTTGCTGGGGCCTGGGGGGCTGGGAGGCAGGCCACAGCCAGCTTACCCCCCAAAGTAACCACACTGACAACCGCGAGAGGAGCAGCAGATGCAAACGGAGGGAGTGTGAGTTAATGTCTCCTAACTCCTGTCCAGGGGAAGGAAGAGGTGGGAGTGGAGAGGGGCAGAAAGCAACAGAAACATCTGCAAGCCCTTTTAGAAGAGGAACTGAAATTCACAAACCACTGCTGCTGTTCCGACCGTTATTCTGCATCCTCGGCAATGAAGTAAGAATGCGCTGAGATCCGTCCTGGGGTCCTGGGCGTGCTAGGGGGTGGCAGGGGCATGCAGCTAGAAAGGGTGCGTGAGGCCTGGCTCCTGTCCTCCAGGGACCCAGGACCACATCCGGATTCTAGAAGGGCTCTGAGGTCAGACTGGCAAAGACTGGCCTGGTCAGGAGGGGTTTCTGAGAGGGGGAGGGGCAAGCTGTGTCTTGACCGATAGGCAGTCCCTTGAGGGAGAGAGACACCCATGCTTTGTGCCTTGCTGCCCACCAGGCAGGGGTCCAAGGACAAGGCAGCCGGTTCTCAGAGGTCTCCGTTTAGCCCCCTCCACCTCTCAGTGTACATGGCCTCACGTGGCAGTCATTTATTTGTGCTGCACTAAGAACAAGAGGGCCTTTCTCAAGGGGCTGCTTGGAGCCCAGCCTGGAACTCACAACAGCAATGAGAGCTCATTTCTCTTATCCTGCAGCTAAAGGGGTCAGCAGTGTGTCCCTCGGAGTCCTGAGGATATGGGCACAGCTATGCTCCAGCCCCTCCTCAGGGGCCCAGGTCTCTTTCCAGGCAACAGGGGCGGGGGTGACATGAGGTCCTAGGCTGCTAAAGGGGGCTGACTGCGACGGAGGCTTGGCCCCAACCCCCCAAGATGTCCAGAATGCTCAAGCTGACCCTACAACCTTATGTGGTGGCCACTGTCATTCTGACGACCCTGCTCCCGTGTCCCCCATGGAGCAAGGGCCCAGCCACAGGCCTTTCTCCAGCTTTGGGGCCATCTTGTCCTGGACTGACGGCACAGGGTGCTGGGAGGGACCCACAGGCTGCACGAACGGATGGCTGGCGGAACAGAAGGGACCGGGTGACACACAGGGGGATGCTTTTGCTCCTCTGTGGCTGCCTGGAGCCCAAGACTCAGAGATGTGCTAACTCAGACACATCCGTATCTATCTCTGCTCTTATTTAATTTTCACTTTTATTATGCATTTACTTATCAAATGACTTAAATACATTTACATAAACAACAATTAGTTACATCTCCCTCCAGCCTCCCTCAGGGCACACCTTCCCACGGTTGTAACCCAGGTACATAGACTAGTTTTCTTCAGCTGCGTCCGGACATTGCGTGTCGCTCCATCCCTGTTACCCTGATCTTACTGGGTACACGTCACAGCGTCACAACACACCTTAGTCTATAACTAATCGTTGAGCATTTTAATTGGCTACATTTTTTTGTGCTATGTTTAAAGTAATGCTTCAAACTATTCATAAAATAATTTTTCTTTAAAACAATCCCTTTGGAAATGTTCTCAGGAGCTGCGTGCTCTCTAGACTCTCAGTGTGCTGACCACAGACTGCAGGCCAATGCTTCACAGATGGTGTCTCATCAATCCATGTGCTGGTCCAGCAGAGTTCGTTCCTGTGATGTCCATTTTACAGATGGGAAAGCTGAGAGGGGTGGGGTGGAAGTGGACGTTTGCCCAGAGCCATCCAATGTATCTCTGCGGGCCATTTCTTGGGGTGCCCTCTCCCTCCAAGTACACTCTGGGTTTAATGAGAGCCCCAAGTGGCTCTTCCCAGGACAGTGACTGGTGGTAGAATGTTCCTGTGGCCGCATGGAGATAGCATGGGATGAGGACAGCTGCTTCTTCAGCCTCTGAAACCACCCCTGCAGATGGCCATCTCGGACCAAGCCCAAGGCTGCCCTCCCCAATCCTTCCAGAGACCCTTTAAGTGAAGGAGGAGGCGCTTTTTGGATCTCTAAGCCCTTCTGAAGATGTGAAAATGGGGCCAGGTCAGCCACATGAAGCGCTGGCTACAATGTGTAAACACACCTCTGGGCCATGCTAATCTCCCAGGTCAGCCCTGGTGCCACCAGCCACCCACTGCAGACACAGAGGCTGGGGTGGCTCTGGCCAAGTGCGCTGTGTGATCCCCGTCGGTGGCAGGAGGGGACTGTCAGTCGGCGCCTCTGTCTGCCCTGCACTGGCCTGAGTGTCCTTCCCGGCCTTCGCTAAATGCAGACCCCCACAGTCGCCAGGCCCGAGGGGGCCCGGGGCTCACACAGGCGTCCCAGCCCCCTGTCGTGCCCCTGGGCGAGGTGCGCGGGGCTAATCAGAAACACCTGTGTACATGGAATTTCCTGCCCCAGTTCAGCCTTCATTTCCTCTGCCAGTAAAAACCCAAGACGTGCAAAGGTGAAAGAAACCAGCCAGTCAATCACCTAGACGACGGCCACCAGGGCCGCAGAGACGGGACTTTCTAAATTAAATTTTAATTCCCACCCGATGGCCCGGCTGGGACAGCCATGATTCAAACCGCTCAACCGCCCCCCCGCCCCCGACCAGGCAGGCTCCCACCCAGGTCCTTGCAGGAATCAACCCCACCCCCTGGCCAGCGGACGGTGGTGTCTGCCTAGGCCATCAGACTGTAGAATGAGACCCTCAGAACGAAAGGGACCTCCTTCCCCTTCAGCCCCACTGTGCAGCTGCAAGGGGTGCCCAGCTGACGAGTGGCTCCCTACTTCAGGCTGTCTGAATTATTAGGTGCTGCAGAGATCACAGCCTGCCGGTGACTCGGGGACATTTAGCAAGACAACATCAAAGCCGGGGGCTGTTCAGGTCCGAAGTGTAGGATAACGGTCAGAGCCCGAGGGTCTGGGCTCTGTCCTGGCCCAGTAGGTTTAGGTGAGGAGAGAGTCATAAAAATGCCTCCGTTTTTCCAGAACATTTTTCCAGAGACTCCTGCCTGCTAGGGGAGGAGGGCCTTGGAGTGAGAAGAGGGGAGGTACTGAGCTGCCCATTTTACAGTCAAACAAACTGAAGCATTGCTGAGAGAACAACTTGCCCAACCACACAGCTGGCTGGGAGCAGGTCGCCGGACTAAGTCCCTCCCTGGAGACAGAGCTGCGACCCCCACGTCACCATCTCAGCCAGACTTGGGAAGGGCAGCGGGGGCGGCCTTCAGAAACAATACCAGGGCTGAGAACCTGGGCTTGGGGGTCACGAGGACCAGGACTCAAATCCCAGCGTGTGCCCTTGTGCAGGTTAACTTTCCCAGTCCCAGTCTCAGGGCCCACAAACAGGAAGTAATGACAACCCCTCCCTCGCGAGGTTGTTGCAAGGAACACATGTACGCGGGGTAGTTTCTGCTGGGAATGTGACAGCCAGGGGGCCAGATGAGGCAACCTTTGAGAGGAAGGCTCTTCTTCTCTGCTAGTGGCATGTCAGAACGGTCACCACGGCAGCAGGAGGCTCTGTCCCCCTCCTGGACACCCTCAGCCCCACTTCCTATCAGCCTTGCGTGCGGTGCCACCATGATGAGATGCGCAAGCCCCCCTCCATCCCATCTGATTGGTCTCCTCGTCGAAGGACAAAGACATGAACATGTGGCACCTGTGGGGACCAGCACAAATCCTCCCGGGTCCCGGTGACGCAGCTGGGTGGTGACGGGCCGCAGCTGTGGTCTGACCTCCCAGCAGAAGGACCGTGTAACGCTCCCCGGGAAGTGGGAAGGGTCCAGGTTTTCAAAACCTGCTGTCTTTTCAAAATAGTTTTATGATTTTAGAAATGACACATGCTCATTGTGCTAGACTACAACTACTTACAATAATGACATGGATGAATCCCACCAATGATGTTGAATAAAACAAATAAGTTCACACTGTATCCATTTACGTGAAGTTTAAAAATAGACACATAGAATCTATGGTGTTTAAATCAAGAAAGGGGTCATCCTTGCGGGGGTCGGTGACTGCAAGTTGACACTGGGGTTGGTGGTACTTACGGTGTCGTTTCTCGATCTTGGTGCTGGTGTTTGCTTAGTGACAATCTGCCAAGCCGTACGCTTACAACGTGGGCACTTTTCTGTATGTTTGCTGTAGTCAATAATAATTTTCCTTACCATAAATGGTCAGGTCCATATCGACAGTGCATGTACAAATAATTATAAAATATTCAATTCATCCTTGGTGAGAAAGTATGCTCTTTTGAAGTAGAAAATTGGAAACACATCCCTTACCCTACCATCCAGAGTTGAATCCTTTAATGTTTTAGTGTATTTCCTTCCCACCTTTTTCCATGTGTGATGTGTGTGTATTTGATAAATTCAGTATTGTTTTAATATGTCAAATTATAGGTGTAACTTTTTTCCTTAGTGTTATGTTGGATTTTTGCACAATCTTTACTAACTCCTGAAACTGTCGTGATGATCCCATAATCTGCTACTATGTGCACATATCATGCTTTAACCTAGTGGTTCTCAACCAGAGTCAATTTTGCCCCTTCCCCGGGGGCCTTGCATGGTATCCGTGGGGGGAGGCTATGGCTACAGGCAGGTGGAGTCCAGGGATGGGCTGTGTCCTGCTTACTGCTGTCTCCCAAGGGCTGGTCCACACCCGGCACCTGGCCAAGGTTCAGTAACAGTCAGTGGATGAAAGAGTGATCATCCTACCTTCCTGCTCTTTCCCGTCCAAAGCTGAGCAGTCCTCACATCGAGTTCCAGACCAGGCTCTTTTCTGTGCTTTCCTTGGATGGGACGTATTAGAATAGTTTCTGAAAATGGATCTAAGGGACTCAGGATAAAAGTGTAAACCAATCTCAAAGGAAACCTGAGTTGCCAGGCAACAAAAGAACCCAAGTACAAATTCTCAAATATCAGCCCAGAAGATGGATTGTAATTGCTCAGGGCCGTTTTCATTACTACTAATTTGCTTACTTACGTGCAAGGAGAGACTTATTAAAAAAGTACAGTAAATTGTGTTGATTGCTGGGAGCAGGACAGTGGAAGTGAGATCATGTACTACTGATGGGAGAAGCACAAACCTGCCCCTGGCCCCGGAAATACCGGGGAGAGAGAGGACAGCATGACCATCTCCAAGAGAGGGTCCGAGCCCAAAGTCACCTCCTGCCTCTGGCCTTTGCTGGTCCAGCAGGAGATCCTGGCTGGGGAAATGCAGGCTCGAGAAGGATGCGGGACTCTGAGGGCCACCCTGGAGATGGGTAGAGACCACGGCACAGTCCCCGATCTCAGGGCCACAGGGTTGGTTGTAGTGTCCAAGCCAGTCCTTTGATCCCAAGACTACTGTATTCAGACTCAGCCTGGATGAACCTGGGTGACCACCCTGACTCACCTGGGGCTCAGCAAGCCCCTGGACCAATGCCCAGTGTGGCCTGCCTTCCCTCTCCTCGACGCATAAAGTGCTCTGCTTCCAGGACAAGCTCTGGAAGGCAGCATGAACTTCTCTTTTGTTTTCCTGTTTTGCACAAGAAAGCCAGTTGGCATGGCCTATATATATATATATATATAAGGAGAGTGAGATATAGATATGCAGATATATATATATATTTCTAAAGTAGGCCATGGATTGCCTACATCAGAGACAATTGCGCTGGGCACATCCTGGGGCCCCACCATGGACTTGCTGACTCAACCAATCTGGGAGTAAGCCCCAGGAATTGGCATAAAATATGTTGTTCTGACCACTTTTAAATGCCCAGGGCAGTGTAATTACATTCACATCGTTGCACGAACATCACCACTGTCTGTTCCAAACTTTTTCATCACCCCAAACAGAAACTCTGCATCCATTAAGCAATAACTTCACATGTCCCCTGCCCCCAGCCCTGGTAACCACTAATCCACTTTCTGTCTCCATGAGTTTACCTGGTCTAGATATTCGATATAGGTGGGACCACACAGTACGTGTCACTTTTGTCTGGCTTATTTCCCTCCGCATAATATTTTCAAGGTTCATCCATGTTGTGGCATGTATCGGGATGTCATTCTTTGTTATGGCTGAATAATATTTCATTTACACACACACACACACACACACACACACACACACACATACCCACCACATTTTGTTTGTCCATTTATTCATCCAGGGACACTTGGAATGTTTCTACCCTTTGGCTGTGAGGCATAATGCTGCTTTACAGCAGTAGTGTATTAGTGCATTAGTGTACAAATTATCTGTTTGAGTCTCCGGTTTCAGATTTTTTGTATATACACCTAGAAGTGAAATTTCTAGATGCAGCAGTAACTCTATGTTTCACTTTTTGAGGGACCGCCAGATTGTTTTCCGCAGCGGCTGCGCCGTTTTATAGTCCTAGCCGCGATGCACGGGGGCTCCAATTTCTCACATCCTCACCAATACTTGTTCTTTTCTTTTCTTACAGTAAGTCCTCACTTAACGTCATCGGTAAGTTTTTGGAAACTGCAACTTTAAACGAAGCAACATACAGCAGAACCCATTTTCCTGCAGGCTAGTGGATACAAACAAGAGGTGAGTTCCTGCGGCATAGTTCTCGTCACAAAAATATCGCTAAACTTCCAAATAAAGACCCAAAACACTTTTAATATTAAACATTTAAATAAATGTGAGTTATATACACATTTAAGAAAGATTCATAAAAGCAAGTAAGATAGTTATTTACCTAGTTATTCCAGTTCAGGGTCACTGGTGGCCGGAGCCTGTCCCAGCAGCCTGGGGCTCAGGGCAGCACTGGCCCTGGACGGGAGCCGTCCATTGCAGGGCGCACCCACATGCACCCACATGCACCCACATGCATGTAGACAGGGGCCACGTAGACACGCACATCTCTGGGGTGTGGGAGAGAACCCACGCAGACATGGGGAGAACATGCAAACTCCACACAGACAGTGGCCCAGCCGGGAATCAACTTTTTTTCTCATTAACAATGTACAGAAATAACATTGAATGAGGTGACATTATTTGAGGACCTGCTGTGTAGCCGTCTCAGCAGGTGTGAAGCGAAATCCCACCGTGGTTCTGTTCAGCTGATTCTCACGCACGCTGAAGTTGTGGAACTCTGCTGTTCATAAAGGACGCAGAACATTCAACCGAGTAAGGCAGAGACTCAGGGTAAAGGGAAGGGGATTTTTGCTACTTTTCAAAGAGTAAATTTTCTTTTCTTTTCTTTTCTTTTTTGTTAAGCGAACACTGGTTGCGAACGCTGAGTTCAGTGGCCCGTTAGGGGCACTGCGCAGACCCGAAGCGAGCTGACGCACTGGGGGCTGCGAAGACCGGGTGTGCATCTGCGAGAGGCAGATGGACCGGAGCGGGCCGGCGGGCCGGCGTGGGTGACACGCGCTGCAGAGGCCGACAGCCGGGGCTCCACTCTCATTAAGCTTTTGCCGGTGGCAGGGATCGAGTCCCAGCATTTCTCCAGGGTCTAATGATTTTACGAGTCGGCTTTGTGGGATAACTGCGCTGTTTTGGAAGCACTCTAATGAGAATGCACAGTAGGAAAAGAGCCAGCCAGCTTTCTAATGAAAAGTCCTGTGAGTCAGGAGTGAGAGAAGAACTTCTCTGCCTTCCCACCAAGAGTGTCTGTGCCACAGGACTCAGTGGGCAAGACCAGGCTCTGGGTCCATCTGGACAGACATCAAATCAGAGGGATTTTCCTGTATTCCAGGACTTTAGTGCAGGCTGAGTAAAAATCTTTCTAGGAGCAGGCGGATGCCCCTGAGGGCCCAACCAAGGAGCTGCTTCCCATTAGCCATGGGTGTTCTGGGTGTCTGGGAAGGGTTGGGGGGTACCCAGAGCTGACCCTTGATCCTCCTTAGAGGCTGCCCTCTCCTACATGCCAAATTCCAGCAGAAGAAACACTCGTTGCCTTCGCTGTAATTGTGCTTCTGCGGCTACACTGGGACAATTAGCACAGCAGAGCTCTGTGGGCAAGAACATTCTCACGGGGACCTGTGAGGGCCACAGCCAAGAGATCAAATAGCCCCTTGCTCTCTGTGTAACAGGCCTGCACTCCATCAGGAGGACACGCCCAGCCAGCCGCGAAGTAACTTCGGTGCAGACAGCAGGGCAATGAGGCAAGCCATAAAAAGGCCTAATCTCTTAAGGCAACATGAATTGTTGGCGAGAACATAAGGGGAAAGCGACCTTAGCCAAGGATCATTTTCTTCTTGTTATAGGTGCCTGCTGACTGCTTGGAAAACCCAAAGTGGGAAAAAATCCTGCTGACACTGGTGGGCAACAAGATGCAATTTACAGGACGGGTCCCCCCAACTTTAACAGCTAAACAGTCTCATTTTAATTATTAGTGACTACCTTTGACTGGGTGCTTCTTCTGCAACAGGTATTTTACATTTAATAGCTTTCCTAATCCTCATGATCCTAAAAAAATTAACAGTATTATCACCCTGTATTAGTCAGGTCCAGTGCAAGGAGCAAGAAGTCATTTTAGACATTTTGAGCAAAAGGGGATTTTCATATATGGAATCAAAGGCTTAAAGGATTGTGGTAAGGCTGGAGGAGCAACGGGGTGACAATGAGCCGTTAAATGTGAGGACACGTCACATAGCCGAGACGTCAGGGAGCTGCTATCGCTGCCACCATGGCCACCGTCACAGAGACTTCTCCCACCTTTGCAGCTGGTGACCATCTTCCTTGGCTGCCCCCTAAACTCACCACAGCCACGCTTACCAGCAACTCAAAGGGAGGAAGAAGACCTCCCTCAGCCCCGCCTTCCATATTTCTCACAAGAACCATCAGCTAGTGGCAGCCAGAACTCTAGCTGCAAGGGAGTCTGGGAAGCTTTCCAGGCTTCCATGGAAGGAGGGTGGAATTGAGAATAAGAGTGCCTCAAATCCTTATTCTTCAGTTGAGTCCAGAGAAGTTAAATCACTTGCTCAAGGTCATATAGTCAGCAGTAGAGCCATTACTTGAGCCCAAGTTTGCAGGACTCTGAAGCCTGGTCTTCCCCACTGCTTTCTAGGGAATTTAAGACCAAAGCACTCTGCATATTGTAAGCATTTCTTTTAATTATAATTACACTGGATGGTTATTACTTGGTCTTGGATTAAATTGCCAGGATAGTATTTGGAATTTTACAGAGATAGTAACTACTCTGGCAATGGTGAGAAATGAGTTGTTCCAATATTAGGGGAGGGAGTGGAGAGGGGAGTGATGAGGGAAAATGAATGTATTAATAATTAGTCTGGATTTAGCTACAGCACAAACCTGCTTCCCCCACAACCCACATTCCAGGCTCCAAGTTCCTGACACCTGTCTGCAGGCACCCTGGGGAGCTCGGTGCCGTTGCTGAGGGCTTGCATAGGAGAACCATGTTCACAGCTAACGCCCGCTGGCGCGCAGGTGCCAGGCATGTGCCGGGCATATCGCACGGGTTAGTGCATCTCATCCACACGTCGTATGAAGTAGGCAACTGTCACCTTCAAATTTCACAGATAAGGAGATCGAGTCTCGGAGGTTCGATGACTTGCTCAGTGTCATACAGCCCATCAGTGGTAAAGCCGGAGTCGGCACCCAAATCTGTCTCAGTCCATATTCTGAGATTCTTAACCCCTGGCCATGTTTATACCTCCCTGACCTTAGAAGTTCTGGAGCCTCTCACAGCACACAGAGAGCTGGATTAACCCCAAAACACTGACCACCAGCTGGGTGGAAACTGCTCGTGGCACTGCACTGGTGACCGGCTCCCCCGCCCCCAGGCTGAGGAACTCAGTGGCAAAGTCTCCCGCAGGCCTGGGACCCCCACGGAGCAAGGCCGTCTCTCTACATCGGTGATCCCTTCCCGGTCCATCATGCAGCCCCCCACTGCACTCCAGCCTGTGAGACCCGGGGCAAGCCCTAAAACCACGGTGCTCCGGCTTGAGGAAACTTAACAGTCTGTTAACGCAGCCTTCCCGTTGCACAGATGGAGGAGCAGAGATTCTAAAAGAGAAAGTAACCTGCCAAAGGTAATTCCACTGGCTGGAATGAGGGGTGGCAGGACCCAGACCTCTTCGTCTTCCCTTCTACTTCGGTGCTAGCATCTGTTATAAAAGAGGAGGCATTGTAGCCCAAATGATGTGCCAGCAACTTAGTGCTCCTTGGATCGCCCCTCATCCCCAAGAACTCCTCCGCCCGCCCTTACTTGCTGGCAGCTTCTGAGACAGTGGTAATGTTCTATTTCTTGAGCTGGTTACCTGGTGATAGTGACCTGGTGAGAATTCAGTGAACTGGACACTTACTTTTTTTGTGTGTTTTTCTATATTATGTCATGCTTTAATAAAAAGCTTACTAAAAATAATATTGGCTGTTTAGAACTCCCCCAGGACCAGAACAATATTCCATGTTTTAACTGAAAAAGTATATTCCTATAGTTTTAAGAGCTTGAAAAAAAACCTTGCCCAGTACTGCTGGATCAGGGCTTAAGCAGACTTAGGAGATGAAAGGGACGAGAAGGTTCAGGAGCTCTTTGGCAGAAGCAGCTGAGGCATTCCCTTCACTTTCCCTTCAGAAGGCAGAAACACACGCACGCACGCACACAAAAATGATAACTGTGGCAGAGACTTAATAGCTCTCTACAAACTATTTGCTTCTCTCTTCCTCTAGGTATCTAGCTAGACTACATTCCCTCACCTCCCTTGCAGGTAGGTGCAGCCATACGGCTGAATTCTGGATAACGGAATGGCCAAAGTGGGCAGAAGTGATGGATGCATATTCCAAGTCTGGCCCAAAACACCCCAGTGTACAGCCCTTGATTATGTTTTCCAATCTGCCGCATAAATGGAAAGTTCTCTGAGGCCCTAGAGGAGGGTGGAGCCATGAGATGGAAGAAGCCTGGGTCCCTGGGACATCACATGGAGTAGAGCCACGGAGGAAGAAGGTCACCTGACCAGGAAGACCTATGATCCTATGATGAGTCATTGTACAAACAAGAAATAAACTTTATTGTGTAAAGCATTGAAATACACAGCTTATTTTCTGCAGCAGTTAGCCTACGCTGAATAATACAAGAGTCATTTTGAAATCAGACAAATCCTATTCTCCACATCACCCCCACTTTTGCAAGCTCAAGTCAGCCCCGAAGTATTTTTAAAAATCTGAGAAGGCACAGGGGCCTTTTGCCTGTCACCTATTGCCTCAAATCAGAAACAGTTCTAACAAGTGCAATTCACGGTTGCCCAGGTCTTCGGGGCAGCAGATCAAGGGGAAGACTCATTGCTGTAAGATATGGAAGTGACAGTCCTTTATTATTATTATTTTTTAAATTGTTCTGTCTCTTCCCTTGTTAACAAACTGCTCAGAACAGCAGCATTCCGGACCCATTTAAAACAGGCTCACAGTCCCGTACCAGCAGAGGGCAATAACATGTAATAGCTGCTGCACACGCTAACCGAAGCATCATGACGGGGAAACAGAGTCAACGGTTTTGGAAAGCGGCGAGGCAGACACCAGAACTGCGGACAGTTCTGGGCAATCGGCGGGGGGACAGCAAGGGAGGCTCCTTCTGCACCTGCCCCACCCCCACCTCCATCTCACTCGCAATCGCTCCAACGGCTGCCTCTGCCTGTATTTTTCCCGCATGCATAAAAAGTCTCCAGCGGAAAGATCCAGCTGCACAAGGTAAGGAAAACTGTGCGGGAGCTGCCTTCTGCCACAAACTCCAAATGTGTAGAGCTGTTAGAAAATGAAGACACAGAAAAAAACAGAGGTAAAAAGAGAGGTACATGAGGGAAGAGAGTTCCATTTTGTTCCCTGCTGGGCCTGGGGCCCGCCAGGGTCTATAAGAAAACATTGGTCTCTCCAGCATTACCCTGCGGTTTCCTATGAAAACCAAGGGTTGTGAGTTCTGCGTCCTAGAATGGGAAGCTAGCATTTTTCCGGACCAAGCCTCTGGCTGAAAATAACTAGAAAAGGAGGACAAACTATATATTATTTAACCTTTGTGATGGCATCGAAGAGCAATCAAGGGCTTGCAGAAGCAAGATCCAGGGAGAAGGACAGCCCAGCTGTCCGAGCCAAATACTCAGCGCATTTCTCTGTAGGATATTTGCCAAGCTGAACTTTGTTGGTTGTAGAGCTGTCAGAAAGCTGCAGCTGGGAAGCTGAGCAGAACTTTTGACAGTCTCCTACCAGACTGCAGGTACAAAAATTGGAGTTCAAGACATGCCGATCAGGAGAAGACATGATAAGCAGCTCGGTTTTCCGTTGGGATCTTAAATATCTGCAGCCTAGGACTAAGAGAAGGGTCTTAGCCAAGGTTTCCTAGAAGACAGAGCCCAGGGCAAAGGCTTGCATGTTGACACTGGACTAAGAAATACAATTGCAGGGAAGCTGGGTGAGGAAGAAGGGGAGTGAGGCGGAGAAGGAAGAACAAACATAAGGGAGTATAGCCCTGGGCTATACAGGTCCGGGTTCATGGGAAACACTATTATGCCTCTGAACAGTCCTTCCCAGGGCATGCAGGGTGAGAATTTCCCAGCCAGTGGCTTCCCATCTCTTGTCCCCTAGGAAAAAAGTTCACTCCAGAGAGAGCTAACTCCCACATATCCAGATTGCACCCTAATCCCATTAGCAGCCCCAAGGCAGACATATCCCACACCCTTTACACCACTTGCATGCCGAAGTTGTGAGAGAAGCCAGAGACACTTCCCAGAGGACTGCCATGTCAGGATAGTGCCGATTCGAATGGCTTTTTCGGAGTCAGTAACCCTCGTGTTGGCCAGGGCTGAACAAGTGACCGGTAGTCCTGGAGACAGATGAGGCTCGTGGGATACGAAAAAGAATATAAGAGATATTTGATACAATGAGTGGAAGCTAGCCAGATCTAGCTTCCAATACTGAATCATTTTGATCCCTGATTGGACTATGGAGATCTGCTCCTGGAAACAAGACTAAGGTAAAGCCCAGTGAGGGACTCCCCTTGGGCACAAAATTTAGGAGACTGCCAAAAAACTCAATAAGCAATATGAATAACATACAATATATATATATATATTTTTTCATTTCAGCATATCACGGGGGTACAGATGCCTAGGTTACGTATGTTGCCCTTGCCTCCCCCCTTCCCCCCAACATACAATATATTTTTAAAATCATACAAAACATTCACGATGAAGAAATATCAATGTTTGGGAAATGCTGTTTTGATCGGAAACCGTAAGACTAAAGACAAGAGGAACTGCACAGAAACACATTAGTTTGTAAAGTCGTTTCTCACAGGGGTATGGGTTAACACTTCTGACACTATTGCACAGGCGTGATGAGATTGAGCACATTAGTAAATGGAATGGACGAGAGCTGGTAGCAGCCAGGTTTCTCACTGTTAGAGTGACAAGTTGCAGATAAGCAAGGGAGAAAGGCCAGAAAGAAGCATGTGGTATCAGATTAGTGTAAAGACATTAGTATGAACTCATGAATAGCTTAATGTAGATACAGAAATAATTTCAGACATGTCTATACATATAAGTTATGATACATATGCACACATAATTCCTAGCTCAACTACTGAGAGCACCTGGAAGCAATGACATTCTGGTAGCAAGTAGGACACCCAGTGATCAAGTCTTGGTTTCTAGTAAAAGAAACCAGTAATCCTTGGAGAAATGGCTGATTCTGGGGCTGGAGCAGGAAAAATACAAGATGAGCTTAAAGCTCATTTTATGGTACCAGAAAATAAGGAAGTGCTCAAAAACAAAACCAGGGGGACAGGACACAGGAGCCACCCTGAAAGAGCGCTCAAGAGCTAAATCTGAAACAATTTGAGCAATAACAACAAATTACAATATTGGATTATGACCCAAAGTATAAAACGCATACCCATGAATCCATGCTTATATAAATTACTGGATGAATAAATAAATAAATCAAAGAATTCCAAATAACTTACGTAGCTACTGCCCTCTCCAGGAGGTGGGCTGCACTCTCCCCTCCACCCCGAGTGTCAGCCGTGCTTAGTGACTTGCTTCCAAAAGGTAGAGTACGGGAAGGGGGAAAAATCAGCTTTACAGTGGAAAAACCTGGCCACGTGACCTCAGCCAGGTGATCAAAGTTCACATTATTAGTGATAAATCACATTAATAAGTACATGCTGATAGCACGTACCCTTAATGTGATGTGACTATTATTTATTGCCAAGCACTGAAAACAAAAGAGCCAGTTTCACTTCAGAATGTCCTTGATAAAGCAGTAAAAAGCATTAATTTTATTAAATAAACCCTTCGAGATACATTTTACAATATTCTGCGTGACCGAATGGGAAGTAGGAATAAAGCCCTTCTGCCGCGTGACAAACTCGGACGGCGGCCCTGCGGAAAAGCACTCGTGTGATCGAGTTGTGAGCTAAACTAGTGCTTTTTTCACGGACCGCCAGTTTTACTTGGAATGACAACTAGCAGCAGGACTCCCTAATACTTTCATGGGCTCGGGGCATTTTTGCCTTGGTGGACCCCTTCCTCTATAAAAAGACAGACAAACTATATTGCCTTTGTATAAAGGCAAATATATTAATATTATATATTAAAATATTTTCTTCAATCTAAAATAACTAACCTTCATTTTCTTTTGATTTTAAAAGGAATTAAGGCATTTTCGTGGGTCCATGAAGTCCTGTGTGCTATGGCACTGTCTCTCATGGAGAACTTGGGCCTGACTGACAAACTATGGTTATTCAGAATTGGGTGTGTGCAGGGCTGAATCCTCCATGAGGCACAGTTTTAATATCTGGTGAAATATTTGCCTTTATACCAATGCAGGGTTTGGTTTGTTTTGTTTTTTTAATGGAGGAGGGGCTCCTGGAGACAAAAATGCCTGACACTCACGGAAGTCATAATGAGGCCCTATGTGTGTAGCAGATGTTTGCTTGAAAGTGAATGAAACAAACCTGTCACTTCAAGGAAAATCACTCTGACTTTATGTTGTCAATGATAAATTTGAGCTTTCAAGCAGAAATCACAATTTTGGGAAACTCGTATCTGTCACCAGGAGCTTGACAACTTCCCAATACTTGAAAATCTTCAGATGAGATAAGCGGTGACATTAATAGATGTGATTTTCTAACGTTGTACAATGAAATGTGTTTACATTTGGAAGATCTGTATAACTCAGGGAACCAGTATTTTCCAAATGACCAATGTATATGATTTTATCAAATCATGCATGGCTAAGAGACCCATTCAAGATGTAAGATAGACCAATGGATTTTAATGACACTGAGTTAAAAGTTTATTGATTTCAGATTTTGTATTGCAATTAACATTTAAGAAACTACTACTTCTTGAGTTTTGGTATAGTATCAAGGAAGAACATCTGTAATTATCTGAAAAAGCTATCAAAATTCTCTGTTCTTTCCCAAATACATATCTACATAAGGCTAGATTTTCTTCATATACTTCAAACAAAACAACATAACAGCAACTGACTGAATACAGGAGACATGGGGCTCTAGCTATCTTCTGTTACACCAGACATTAAAGAGGTGTGAAAAGTTGTAAAACAATGCCACTCTTCCACTAACTGTTTCGTTTAATTAGTATTTTAACATTTTATTGAAATATTTTACAAAAAATATATTTTAATAATTACATTATTACTGTGATGTTATTATATTTAATATAATTATATCATATAATTATAAAATATGATTATTCATAAAATACATTTTTATGTTAACGTATAACTTGTTTACATGTTAATATTTTAATAAATACATATTTACTTTTTTCTCAGTTTTAATTTCCAATAAAACAAATATTGATAGATATAACCCACAAAAGTTCTTCAGAGTCCTCAACAATTTTTAAGAGGGCCAAGGGGTTCTAAATCCAAATAGTAACGGTTTGAGAACTGTCACTGTAGAATAACTACCTGGTAAAATGCTCACAAAGGATGACTAATTTTCAAAGCAGGCAGCAAGCACTAAATAGAGGAGGAACTCCATGTGTTTGATATTAAGTAGATATAGATGCGAAGGCTGGAGGAGGAGCAGTCGTTCTCTCCTAGCAATGTGCTTGAGGTAATCTTTATTTTTTTAGCATTTTCATTTTCCAATTTTCCATGGTGACCAGGTCTTTATTTTGCAATTGGAAAAAATAAAAAAATTTAAAAAGAAAGAGGAGGAGGAGGGGGAGCTGGTGTAACTCCCCGAGCCTGACTGGGGGAGGGGACAAGTCACTGAAGTGGAGGACCAGGGCACACAAAGCACAGGAGGAGAGAGGAAAGACAGAGGTGGAGATTTCTGGAGGGAGGTGGGGTCAGGGCTGCTGCACCGAACAGCCCCAGCGGACAATATTCCCAGTGTGTTCTGTGGGAATGGTACGCTTGGAGGGACGTGCAGGTGGGGGTGGCACCAAGATCAGCTCGTGGAGGAGTGTAGGCTCTAACCTCACTTGGTGCTCTCTGCAGCAAGCCAGTGCTTGTCCAAGGGCCCGGGGAAGGACAGACCAATGAAGGCGTGTGTCTGCACTTCCCTGACACCCATTGCCTGAGGAATCTTCGAACATCCTTAATGCTTTGTTTTGGACCCATCATTTCTTCAGCTTCATCTCCTGTTACTTTTCCCTTCACCCCTCCGCTCCAACCTCACACTTACTGTGTCTGGACTATTTGGGGCATGCTTTTGCCTCAGGGCCTTTGCACTTGCTGTTCCGCATGCTTGGAACACTCCTTCCCCAGATACTCACGTGGCTTGCTCCGTGAATTTCTTCAGGTCTGTGCTTTAATGTTACCTTCTCCGGGATGTCTTCTCTAAAATTTGAAACCTCACTCCTATTGCGCTTCCCAGCCTTATTTTTCTCCACAGCATGTAGACCATGTGACATAACATCGTTCTTTGCCCAGTAAACTGCAAACTCCAGGAGGGCCGAGATTTTGCCTGTTGTGCTGACTGCTTCACATCTGGCACCCAAATTGGGGCATGGCACAAAGTATGTCCTCAGTGCTTAACTGAATTAACGAATGCATGGATGGCATGTATTGGGCACTGCTCTGCAAACTCTGAAAGTAAGTGTAAAGCACCAAGGTGAGGCGCAGCGTTTAGGTCCGCTTCTATGCCAGCGCAGCCCGCGGGCCGGGGGCAGTCTTTAATCACGTTCCTAATCCCCAGCAGCAGCAGGGTAAACTTCACTTCACTTTAACCCTCAGGGATTTGTATTATTATTCAAATTTAGTCCGCAGCTGGGTGGAGAGGTGGCCTCCCGCTCCACTCTTTGGAGGGAGCGGAGTAGAGGGAAGGCCCCTATTTAAGCACCCGCCATAGGGCACTAATGCCTCCAGGCGACAAACCGATTTGGGAAGATAAGGATGGGCTTTGAGGCGGCCACTCCTCTTACTGCTTGTCTGAGTTTTTTAAAAAATGTGTGTGATGATAAAGAATCACTGTTTACGCATTAGTGAATCCCAGCTTGGGTTCAAAAGCGGACGTTTGCTGAAGCGAAGCAGCTAACCGCTCCCATGCGCGGAGCAGGTGCGGACTCGGGGGCGAGGGGTTTGAGGACGAAGCAGCCCGGGGAGCCGGTGTGCAGAGTTGGTCTCAGGGCAGACGGGGTGCGGGTGGCTCGTATCTAAAGACAGCGGGGGCTCCAGGCGCGGGGTCTGCATCGACTGGGAAGAGAAAAGTGATCGCTAGCAACAGCAACTGTGCCTCCCTCACCGGGTTAGTGGCAAGTTACTAGGCACGAGGTGGCGACAGTCCAGTGCTCACGGCCAGGGACACAGTAGGCGCTCACTCGAGACGCTGGGCTGGAGCGCGCCTTTGGAGAAGCGCCCCTCAGGGGACCTGATCCTCGTCAAGGACGTAGCTGCGGGCGCTCCCCGGGATCGCGGTCGGACCCTGCGTCCGGCGAGCTGCCGGTGCCGGGCTGCCGCGGGGACCGAGCGGCCGGCGCCGGGCGGAGCGCGGGGCTGGGGTCAAGGCCGGGGCGCCGGCGGCGCGGGGCGGGGCGGCCGGACGCGCGAGGCCGGGATGGGATGTGACGAGCGCGCGCTGTGCATTGTGGGAATCCCGGGCCGCGGCGACTGGTTCCAGTGCACTCGGCCGCGGAGCCCGGCGGAGGGGGCGAGCGCGGGGCGCGCGGGCGGGAAGCGAGGAGGCGGGCGGGCCAGCGAGGAGCGCGGAGAGAAAAGGCGCGAGCGGCCGAGACACCTTGCTGCCACCGCCGCCGCCGCCGAGCCATCCCGTAAGTGCTTCGCGGGCCCCTCGCCGCGCGCCCGGCCCTGCCGCTCGGGTCCCGCCGCGGTGCCTGCCCGGGAGCGGCCGGGCCTGGCGCGCCCTGGGCGTTTCTCTCGGCTGGGCTCGGGCCGCTGGGCTCCGCGCGGCCATGCCAGGGCCTTGCGCGCGCACGGCGCCCTCCCGGGCCCTGCCCGGACGCGCGGTTCCCTTTGGTTTTGTTCAAAAAGCAAACCCGGAAACCAACTTCTCTTCGAAACGCATCCTTTGCCCGCGCCTGGCGCTTTTGTGGGAAGGAGACAGCGCTGGCCCCTCCCCCGGCGACCCTTCCCCGGGCTGGCGCGCGGGCCGGGCCGAGGACGCCGGAGGCCCCGCGGCGCCGGCTGGCCGGCCTGGGCCTGGGCGCCCGGGAGCCGTTGTGTGCGGAGTTGCACTTGGTGAGGCGCCCGCCGGCCCGCGAGTTGCCGGCCCGGGCACAATAAGTCGCGCCCCAGGGAGCCGAGGTTTAAGCGTCTGGCTCGGTATCTGCTGGCAGGGTAGGCCGGGGGGTGGGGGCTCCTCGCGGGACTGAAGCCAGGCTGGGGGGCTGGGGGTGTCCTGGGATAGGCTGGAGAGGGGCCGCGGAACCCCCGCTGCTCCTGACTGTCTCGGTGTTGGTCTTTTGTTTGCTTTGTGGTTGGAAGGGTTTTTGTTTTTTGTTTTTTTAAGGTAACTCGGAAGGCTGTAGGCTCCTGGGTGAAGAAGGCCGGCTGGGAAGGGACTCGCTGGGGGTGGGGCGGAGTGGGTAGGCGAGTGCGCAGGATGCTGCTGGCTGTGTCACCTGACAACAGGTGTGCGAGAGGCTGCTCCCTACCCCCACTCCTGCAGGGACCACCGAGCACTCAAGGAACTGGTCAGTAGATTGCTTGAAAGATTCTCTTAGACAGGATGTTAGGAAAAATGTTTCCGAGTTTGAAAGTGAGAGACTTCTGTACATAAAGCTGAAACAAACCTAAATTCAACAATTACAATTACCATGAAGTCCTTGTAAGATTTTAATGATCCAATAAACACCGTATAAGAATAGACAATTGGACGGCCATTCTTGGTAGCTTTCTATTTTTTTTTTCCACTTTTGCGGTTTGAAGTTTTACTCTTAAAGGTGTGGGGGGGTGCTTTGTTCCAAGGCTCCCTGCTCCAGGGAGTTGGAAATTTTTGAACAGCCTTAGATTTGGTTGGGAGACTCCAGTTGTAAATTAGATGGAATCCACCTACTGCAAGCCACCTTTAGTGTACTAGCCTGTTCTCAGAGATGTTGTTAACTCCAAAACAGACGCCTCGTGCCCGCAACTGGAATCAATTCCCCTTGCACACAGTCAGCCGAAGTTGGGCAGCAGCATCTCAATCTTGCACAAGAGATTCTGATGAGGACGAATATGTTTTTAAGCTTATTTTTTCCCTAAACATGACAACAGCAAAACTCCTAAGACTTCAAATTCTTCCCCACTTTAGTTTTACAAGGAGAGAGGGAAATCTCTCCAGTCTGTTCTTTTGTTTTCATCTGTTACCGTTGTTAATGCTGATTCCTAGATAAGGCAAGGGGGGACATGTAAGTAAAAACCGAAAATTCAGGTAAGGATAGCTCACATTTTATTAAACTTTGAGAATTGTCTGGAACTTCACATGTGACATTCTAATACACAACCATGTCACTGGCTTGGTGTTTACCAAATGGGCCAGGGCCAGGTAGTGGTATATCTCAGTCTGCTGTTTCTTCTGGTCCCAGAGAGAATGGAACTTGGGGTGAGCCCCTCATTCTTTCCCGATTGAGAGGCTCAGAGTACATCTGTTCTGGGACCTGCCTCTAATACCTGCAGAGCTAATGCTGCCCCAAGTCACTGAAAGGAGATTTCTTTAAAAAAACAAAAAACAAAAAATAAAAGCATAGACTGAAAACTTTTAGCTGAAAACCCCAGCAAGACTCTATATGTGGTGTTCATCAGAATTTCAGCAGCCTCTGGTTCTTATTTGAGTGTCCCCAAGGATTTGTGACAGGATTTTCAGAGCCCCATTCCTGGAACATGGGCTGGGAAGGGACTTGAGTGAGTGGGGCCCAGACCTGTCCAATGAGTCCTTCCCACATTCTGTAGGTTTAGAGGTCCACTGGGCCCTGCCTCAGTTCTTCTGAGTGAGCCCGAGTGGTTCGACTCTTCCTTCCAAAGAGTTGCATAGCGTGTTTGCTTGGGTCAGCCCTTCCAGGTCAGCGTCTTATAGTCTTTCCATAGATACTGCCTGACATTCAGCTCTGGTTCAGGCACTGGGGACACAGCCATGATTAAGGAATGCCCAGTCCCTGCCCTGGGGAAGCTGACATTAGGACAACAGAGGCAAGTGGCAGTTATGAGGTCAGTGCAGGAGGCCGCAGTAACCCCCAGCAGAGACAGTAACCTAGCCAAGAGCAGAAACTTACTGGCATGGAAAAGTTAAATAGTAGTTGGGTAGGCAAAGAGGGGCAGATGGGACAAGTGTTTGAGGCCTGGGGAACTGCATGTGCGATCTCAGAGGAAAAGAACAGTAGCGGTCCTGTGGGGTACTTGGCAGAGGCTCAGAATGGCCAGGTCCCTGGGGAATCAGGTGAGGCTGCATGACAAAGGGACAAATCACACAGGACCCTGATCAGAACCACGCCTTACCTTAAGAGTAGTGAGAGCCACTGAAGAGTTCTGAGCAGGAGAGAGACACATCAGATGTTCTTTTATTCTCATTGAGAAGGCTACATCTACTCAACATATAATGAGTGGCTTCCAGATGCTAAGCCTGTCCACCGAAGCTCATCTTTTAACTTTTGTCTTGATGGCCTTCCACTGGAGTGGTTATCTTAGAATTCGGCACAACCTTTAAAAAGAGGAAGACTGTAGAAAAATTTCCTTGTGAAACGGGCAGACGGTGGCTTGCCGTTAAGATGTAGTGCGGGTTCCCTCAGAGTGCTCAGGAAGCACACCGCGGAGTGAGTTTGCAGGGATGAAATTTCAGTCCCAGACTGGCTTCCCGAAAACTGCTCCCTGCTTATGGTCAATGACGCTTTTGTTTGGATTTTGCTCCCCCTGACCCCCCACCTCTAAAAACCTAACACATGAGTGAGATACGTCTGCTGAAACAAAACGCATGGTTTAGGACTTACTTGCTATCTCAGTTTGTCTCTTCCGTTTGCAATCCTCCGGTTCACTGAGGGTGGACCATAGGTTCTGTAATCATCTCCTCACTTTATGGTGTAGTGTTTTATGAATGGAGAGAAATGATTTTCTGATTGGCTAGAGCACAAGAACATGTCTCTGTTCCAAGCCAATCAGAGCACAGCTTGTGAACCCCAGCTCTGTGAGCACTGGTTGTACAGTAGATCCGCATGCCTCTGGGGACATGACAGCGGTGACACCGTTAATCATTTGGTGTGGTAGCAGTGAACGGAAGAGAATGCTGTAAACAGGATTAGTGTTCTGCCCGTCAGACTTAAACGTCTCAGGTTCGCCTTCATGATTGGAGTTGATGGGAAGGTGACAAGTACATGTGGCTATGTGGGCAAGAATCCATCTGCAGAGAGCGGATGGGGCAGTCCTGCCTCATCATCAGTATTTTGAGCACTGATAGCTCCGATTCCCGGGTCCTCAGGGGCTGGAGATAGGGCTCTCTAGCAGCTGCCCAGCAGTTCTAATCAATATTTCATTCAGGATCAATATGCACGTATTCATTGCTTAGAAAATAAAAGACTTCATGATTGACCATCCTAGTGGTCTCATGAGTACCCTGATGGTTTAAGGTTTTCTATGCCATAGCTTGAACAGGGGTCAGTCTCTTACAGGTGTGAGGAAGGTAAGTATTTTCCTCTGGCCTACATCACTAAGCCGGAGGCTAGAGGAGAGGTGTTATAGCCATAGAATTGTCACAGTTGTAAGGCTTCTGTGTGACCCACGCCCAGCAGTTAGGGCAATTGGAATGTTCACTTCCTGGGGATTCCCAAGGTGGCTCCACAAGTTGGGAGGAAGGGCTGGAAATTGCATTTGCAGAATACTTCACATAAGATTGAGAAAAGTAACTGAATGTGTTAAAGAATCAGGGCTGACTGAGGGAGATCATAAGACATCTTCATCTGGGCCCTGGGGACCACAGCAGACATATCCACTGAAGGAACTGAGAGGAACTGGTGGAGCTCTGGTTGCTGGAAGTAGGGAGAGAGGGGTTGGAAGTCAGCTGGGCCTCGTGCAGAGGGCCAGAGTCTGGGCATGGGGCTGCCCCAAACTAGACTGTGACTGGGGGACAGAAGGCACAGCCTCAGCAAGGATGCAGAGGTGGGAGCTCCTTGATGGATCTGCATTGCCAGAGAAGGTGCTGGGACCACTAGGTAGGATCACTCCAGACGGGGCTGGAGAGGTGTTCCAGACCGAGCAAGCCACAGGTGGTAAAGGGTGCAGGTGGCAATGAAGGTGGTTTGCAGTGAGCGAGCAGCCTGTTAGGGTGCCTGCTGGGCATGGGGGGCCTTCATCACATTTCATTTCTCACCCCTGCTGCCTCTCCTAGCAGTGGACAGCTTGCTGTTCCTACATCCGCTGTATTCACGGGCTCTTCACGGGCAATCTTCTGTTGAGTCCTGTGCTGTGAGAACAGATTGCATTGTCCCAGTCACATCTTGATTGCCGAGGGGCCTGTGGACAGAGACTTTGCTTCTAACTCTAGCCTGGCTCATCTTTCCAACAGCTCCTCTTCAACCATTTGTCTTTGGGTAAGCTTTGAGGTTCTGCAAACAAGGTTAATGTTTATTGCGAATGACTTAGTCGAAGGAGTTGCAGAGATAAAGACCACAGAGATCCCTTCTGGATCAGCCACAGAATCTTCATTCTCTAGGCTGATAACAGCCCGAAGGGTGGCCAGGCTAATGTGCGATGATGAATGGATGCAGGGTTGCCCGGAGACCTGTCACTGTCTCCAGAGCATGTGGTGCCATCAGGATGGGTGAGGCCTCCTGATTTATGGAAGGAAGGACATACTTTTGTCAGTTTGACCAGATCGATAGCTATTCTCCTGTGACCAACTTCAGTGCCCTACAGAGAAGCTGGGTGCTTAAGAAGCTGCTTTGCCTATGACACAGGACTGTCTGTCCCTCAGGTCAGGCTGGATGCAGGACATGGGTCAAACAGGGCCTGGCAGGCTTTGGCTAGTCACTCAGACACTGGCTTCAGGGTTGGCTTTCAAGCTGGTTTGTCAGGTGACAAAGACTGTTTCCTCTTTTCTTCTGAGCAAATAGCTGGAGTACATTCCCCAACCTCTCTTGCGATTAGATGTGGCTGTGTGACCAAGTTCTAGTTGATGGCTCATCATCAGAAGTGGTGTGCCCCACTCTCAGCCCTGGCCCCTTGAAACCTTTGCATGTTCTCCGTGGTCCTTTCCCTTCCATGGCAACCCTGGGAGTCATGCATGAAAGATGTCAGTCACAAGATGGGGGGAGCCTGGATCCATGAATCACTACATGGGTGAGAAGCACCAGACCACCATGGAAACCCATCTTGGAATTTTCATGAGTGAGAAATAAGTTGTAGGGACTTCTCTGTTACAGCAGCTAGCACCACCTTCTCAATGCAGATGTCCCAGATCTGTTCTATGAGAGGGTGACCTTTTTTCACTTTATACATATTGTCGTCGTTTTTGTTAATTACTGAGCACTCAGTGAGTGAGTGTCAGGCCCTTACACACATGCTTTGATCCAATTCTGCCACCAATCCTTTGAGGTCCTTTGTGTCATCATCTCCAGGTGACAGGTGAGAAAATAGGTTCAGAGGGGTTAAATCACTTGCCCAGAGACACACGGCCAGAAAGTGGCAGAGCCATGACTCGGATCACGTGAGTCTGACTTTGGCCTTCTAGGTACGAATCATGATGCTCAATGGCCACTTGCCTCTCAGCCTCTCTCCCCAACTGGTGCTTGGCCGGAGCTGCCTGCACCTGCACCGACTTCTGAAGAGCAGGACGAGCCTGGCACACTCATGGATTTGTCTGGAGATCTCACAGCTGGAGGTGCTTTTCCAAAGGATGTTTTCAAAGCCAGCACACGTTGTTGGATGTCATGAGACTGCGTGGCTTAGTCAGAATTCATTCCTAGCTGAGGCTGCAGCTTGGGAACTATAGTTAGAAGTGCAGACAGAACATGCGGAGGGGTAAAGAACAGAATCTCAGCAAGAAGACCCCCTTGGTGGGCACACAGACCTGAGACCGCTGTATTGGAGAGGAGCCTGGCTCACTGAGAGGAGAAGATGTCCTGCCAGCAGATGGTATGGAGGACCCATGATGGTTTAGACCTTTCCTGGGACACAGGAACTGGGGACGAGTTCACTGCAGTGCCTGGCATCGAGCAGCATATGGTTCAGCCGAGTTGGAGACAGACACGCAGATGTGTGCTGGGATATACGCTCTGGGGATGCAGAGCAGCGAACATTTCCAGGCCGTAGTCAGGTTCAAGAAGCCTCCATGGCAGAGGAGGCTTGTGAGTGTCAGTCCAGCGGGTTGACGAGAGGACAAAGGGCATTCTAGGCAGGAGAGACAGCATGTCCAAAGACATCCTTGACACAGCATGACAGGCTCAGGGGGTCAGGCTGCCTGAGGCATCTGAGCCCAGGCAGGGGTGGCAGGAAACAGTGCTGTAGAAGTAGTTGAAAGATATGTTTGTGGCTGGTGCAGGAGCTCGGGCTGATGGGGAACTGTCAGAGTAGGCAGAGGTGCCTCTGGTGTCTGCGGAGAAAGACTGGTGCTGGGAGAACAGGTGAGAACCAAGGCAGGGAGGGTAGTGAGAAGCAAAGAGGCTGGGAGGTTCTGCAGGTGGGTCCAGCAGAGCGTGGCTGATGCTTGGGTGCTGTGGGCTAAGCAGGAAAGTAGGGACCAGGCTGACTCCTGCTTGGGTAGCTTGGTGCATGGTGTTGCCACTGATGGGGCTGAGAGCCCCAAAGGAGTTCAGGGTACCCATGGGACTTACAAGCGGGCCCTTGCCATGGGGTCAGAACAGAGTTCTGCAGCTCAGCACCCAGATAGACACTGGCTCTTAGTCCAAAGGTGTTGGGTTCTTGGTCTGTGTAGTGCATTTGTAGTTAAGCGAAAGACTGCTGGGAAACCCAGGGACAGCTTTCCCTGGAAACACAGGCACACACACGCTTTCCTGCTTAGAGGGAGCACGGGCACCTGTTTGCAGGGAATGTTTTTAAAATGGAGCTCATTACAGCAAGGAGTGGATCCGACTATTGTTTAAGGAAACCTCAGACCGTTCTGGGTCTCTCTCTGTCACTCAGTGAGCAGTTAAGACTGGTGCCCCTTGGCAGGGTGCAGTGCAGGGTTCTCGTCGCAGAGCCAGGGCTTCAGCCACCGTGACTCCACTGGGCATGGCAGCACCGCGGCTCAGAGTGCTGCATTCTGCCGTCGGCTGCCCTTGCAGCCATCTCTGTCAGGCAAATGACTTGAAATGCTCTTGGAGTCATGGAGATGTTAGGTGTGGATGATGGCATGTCCCCCAAATGTCCCCAGTATTGGGTCGAGCATCAGAATAACAAGAACTCCGAGCCCTGTGGTCTCTACCAGTCATGGAGGCATGAACTGTTGGAGCTAGAGGAGCCTACACCATGGAGCCTGACCTCAGTTTATCAGTAAATGGGAGATCTACCCATTCGGTTCAGTGTCTTGAGCATAGATGTTCCATAGGAAGACTTCTAGGGTGCTCCAGAACATGCTGGGGGCCCCTCACATCCCCTCTCCCAGCACCCTGCCCTGGCCCTTTGAAGTGCTCATCACGATTATCATTTAAATGACTTACTGTCCACATCTACCTAGCATAGTTCCCGAAATGAACACGTGAATGAACAGAATGCTTTTCGTAAGCATTCAAGACCTTGCTGAGTGGTGCTACGCTAGGAATACAGTCAGGGGCCACCCTCCAGCTGCCCACAGTCTGATGGGAGAGATGGGCACCTGCATGTCGTTGCTGGGGGCTGCAGTGCTTAGAGCCCAGCAGAGGGAGCAGCCAGATCCCAGCACTCGGAAGGGTGGACAGAGGGCAAGCGTGACGGAAAAAAGAGGGCCCTGGGAAAAGGGAGCAGCTACTGCAAAAGCAGGGAGGAAAGACATTGAAGGGCATTTGGGGAGAACCTCATGGGGCTTCCTGTGTCCAAGTCTAGACCACGAGTGGCCCAAGGTGAAGCTGGACAGGTGTGCCGAGCCTAGATTTCTAGGGCATTGCATGGCAGCTAAGAGTCCTGGTTTTGTCTTGGGAATCGTGGCAGCCACGGAAAGCTGGCAGGACCTGTGCCTTCGAGGGGACCAGAGTGTACCTGGAAGGGGATCCTGACTGGTGTCCTCTTGCCTTCACAGTGTGCTTACTGATCCGCCTCCAGGCCCCCCGCCATGTCGAGCCGCGGTGGGAAGAAGAAGTCCACCAAGACCTCCCGGTCTGCCAAGGCAGGAGTCATCTTCCCTGTGGGGCGGATGCTGCGGTACATCAAGAAAGGCCACCCCAAGTACAGGATTGGAGTCGGGGCGCCCGTGTACATGGCTGCGGTCCTGGAGTACCTGACAGGTGAGTGTGCCCAGGTGAACCCAGACACCATGGGCAGCTGCAGCAGTTCTGATAGCTTGTCAAGGACCTTTTTTGCTGCTTTAATTTCGAAACATTTAAAGCCTACATAAAAGTTGCGAGAATAGTGGCGCGAACATTTTCACCCAGATTCACCAGTTAACGTTTTGGCCCATTTGCTTTCTCTCCCCTCAGCCTATATGCGTGCACCTACAGGTGGGCGTTTCTGTGTTTATTTTTGGCTGTTATATTTTATACAGTCCATTTTGAAATTTCCTCAATTGTCCCTACAATGTCCTTTCTAATTTTGTTTGGTTTTCTTTCCCAATCCAGGATCCGTGATTTCAGGATCACACACTGCATTTGACTGCCAGGTTTTATTAGTCTTATTTGATCTTGACAATTCTCCAGCTTTTTAAACAAATTTTTCATGACACTGACATTTTTGAAGAGTTCAGGCCAGTTATTTTGCAGAAGGTCCTTCATCCTGGGCTGGATTTAGGGTTGGATTCAGGTAACACGTGTCGGGAGAATCGCATCAGGAACACCGAGTCCTCTGTGCATCACATCGGGGCACACGCTGTGAGTTTGCCCGTCCCTGGTGATGTCCCCTTTGCTCACTCAGTCACGGTGGCATTCGCTGGGTTTCTGCACATCCCGTGTCACAGTCTTCCACCCAACGGCTTCAGCAACCTTGATGATTTTAACTGAATCTCTTACTACTGCGGTGGTTGTAAAATGGGTTTTTCCATGTTTTTCATCTCTACATTTCTTAGTTGCATTCTTCTGTAAATAAGAGCCTGCCTTCTCTTTTATTTTTGTACTATCAATGTTGGCTCATGGATTTTTTTTTTAATTTAGTGAGTTATACCTCTATTCATGTCATTACTAATTTTAATGTTCAAATTATCTCAAATTTGACCTTTAAGCTGGTCCTTTTGCCACGTCCCCCTCAATTTCTGTACATTCCTTTGCTTTCTAACACAATAAGATGGTCCACCCTCACCCTGGACTTTCCTTGACCCAGTCTTGGAATCAGCTCTCTCTCAAAGGGGTCCTTGGTTCTTTTCGCAGATAGATTCTTATTCGTGGCTCCGCAGCAATTGTGGGCAGCCAGCTGGGCAGGGATGGGTGTGACCCCCATTTTTAGTGGTGAGAAAAATCAGGCCTCAAAGCAATCAAGGACTTTTCTGGAGTTGCATACCACCTGTAGAGCGTTGTGAGGGTCACACACCCCTGTCCTGGGAGCTGTAATGCTTTTACCACTTACTGCCTGAGACACGATCAGGCAGGTCTGCGGGCATCAGGAGCGAGTACCCCGATTCTGGCAGCCACCTCTCCTACTGCCAGAAAGGGGAGGTCGGCAAGGCAGATGCCTCTGCCAGTGTGGTACAGCCAGGCAGCTGAAGTGCTGGATCTCTTCCTGCTCTCCCAGGCCTCTCAGTTAGGCAAGGCCAAGGGTTCCCCCATAGTGAACATGTTCATCAGGGAGGTAAAGCTTTTGTGTTCTACTGGAAGCATTTAGGCATGAAAAATAATTTTGCTAGATTTATAAGATGTTTGCACATATTTGGGAACTTTTGACTTTCTGCTTGGCAGAGACTCGTATAGGTGGCATGCCTGGTACTATAAGCTAAGCAGGAGTCTTCTCACTAGTATTAACAGATGAGAAAACAGAGGCCCAGAATTTAGGTGACACGCCCAGGAAAGCTATGTATAGCATTGGCAATCAGCGAGGGAGGCGTCACTAGATAGGAAGGAGAGGACATTCTTGTTTTTGCCTCACAGTTTATATGCTGTGTGACCTAGAGTGAGTCACTTAACTTCTCTGGGCCCTGATGTCCTTACAACTCATATGGAGACACCTGTTCCTACCCCACCCACTACAGGCTGCTGTGAGAGCCAAAGGGGAAATGCTCGAGCATAATGGGGAAGCTGATGTGTTGTGCAAACCCAGCCAGCCCGTGTTCTCTGGCTCCCAAACGCCATGATGCCGCATACTGGGGTGTTCACAGACACTGTCATTAGATAGAGTACAACATCAGTTTCATTCTTGCATCTAGCTTTCTCCTCTCTGTTTGCAGGGTGTGAGGGGGATGCCATTGCTCCGCCGTATCTCGGGCAACTGCTGCCTGTGCCACACAGAAGATCTGTGTTTCCCTCGTCTGTGCCTGGCTGGTTCTGACCTGAGCCCAGTGCGCACGGGGGCTGGGGGCCTCGACTCAGTGGTACCCACATCTGTCATCGCCCCCCCCCGGCTATCATGATCACAAGGGGGTGGGACTGGTCAGGGCAGCCCATCGCTGTGCTGGGAAAGAAGCTCAGAGCAGATCCTCACCCTGGCACCAGCTACATCGACTCTTTTATTAAAGAACGATGTATATTTTTGAGTTTTGTAAGGTCTTTCCAGCAGATAATAGCTGAATCTGATCCATTTCCTCTGCCTGGCTGTGGCACTGAGTCATTGGCACAACCATGCCTGTCCCCAACGTGGATCCTGGCCTGAGTGACCTCAGGAGAACATCCTGAGCGGTTAGTGCTGTGCCCAGTCACTGCAGTGGTCACTCATGTGCTGTTTCCTGGTGGGAGAGGAGGTGGACTCTGGGGCCACATCCAGTGAGAACACCTCCCTGTTCCACCCTCGGACCAGTGTTGCACACCCATGCCGACCACTCTCAGGAGCACCATGTGGGAGTCCGCTTGACTGAGCCTGGGGGAGCGTTGGGGGGGTCTGGATGCTCAGGTTGCTAAGAGGACTGCTGAGCTGTGCGGCCCACCTAGGAGCAGGTGCTTCTGACGCAGGGAGCTGGCGTCTCCTTGGTGACCAGCCCTGGGGACTAGTTGGGGTCCACTGGGTTCTAGCGCTGGGCGGTTAAGCCTTGGTGCCAGGGCTGCCACTTCTCACCCGTGGCCTCAGACAAGTCATGCACGTCTCCGGGCTGCGGTTTTATCACCTGTAAAGGGAGGGTCACAGGGACTGTCTCACAGGGTCATTGCGAGGCTGAAGTGGGAGCACGCGTGTGAAGTACTTGTTCCAGGCTCGCACGTGGTAAGTGCCCACATGTTAACTATTAACACGAGGGTTAAAGTACAGGGAGGAAGTAACCCTGTCCTAGCTGCCGCGGTGACTGAGGGTTGCCCGTTTCCTGTAGGGACTTTGATGGGAGCTGTCGCTGCCCACTTGTGCCTGTTTTCCTTTCAACTGGTCCAGAGCCATTGGGCCTCCCGAGCATCTGAAGAATGTCTTGGCAGCTTCAAGCCTTTTCCCTCCGGGTTGTTTCAAGTGGCTGCTCGACCCTCCTCCTAAAGCCTGCATCACCCCGACACCTCAAGATGCCCTGTTGCCAGATTCTTCTATCTGGTATCAAAGGCCCCTTCCCTTGTATCCTGAGCTCCTGGCACATTTGTGGAAACCGTGAAGGATTTTCCAGATTAGCCAGGAGCTGAGTGTGCCAAGCCCTGGGCCAGTGTTAGGTCAGAGCTGAGGCCAAAGCAGCCCTAGGGTGTGTAGACCAGCAGCAGCCCTGCAGGCCAGGGTCGTCAGAGCCCAGTTACCCCGTCTCCCGTGAAGAGCACGTTCTCCGAGTTGGGGAACACACAAGTGCTCCTTAGGGTCTGCTCAAGGCTGGAGGCATGTGGGGAAGAGGTTGTGGCCTGTGTCTTGCTCTGAAACTTGAAGCTGGCCTCTGTTTTTCTTCTTGGGTGCGGGGCCCAATCATTTGCTGAACTGAAAAGGAAAAGGCAACCTCTGGAACAAGCTTGTTTCTGGTGACCAGATAATTCTTTGCCCAAATCTCTGTGTATCCAGCTCTGGAGCCCTGCCGGACTCTTCCCAGAGCTCTTCCCAAGGAATGTGCACTGTCTGTTTGTCCGTGCAGTGGCCCAGATTGTCTGGGCCCTACTCTGTTCTCCCACCCCTGGCCCTTGACCTTCTAGCCTAGGTGATTATAGTAGTCTCACCTTGGAGTTACTGTGAGGACTGATCATGCGTCTAAAGCATTTAGCTGGCATTCATGGTAAATAATGAGTGGCAGACAAAAAATTAGTGTTATCGTGGGGGGAACCAAGGCAGGCAGGAGCAGCCTCTTCCCAGCCATCACCTCCCCGCCCCCCAGCACTGGGGCACTTTTGACTTTAGTTCAGCTTGGAAAGCTTCTGTGGAGCCTCTTCCCTGAGACTAGCGGAGCGTTGACAGTGCTGGGTGTAGGAAATGTGACGTGCAGAACATGTGACATGGCTTTTGCTCGCTGGAATTTCCGTTGATGTTGGAGATGCACAAGCCCGCAGAGCAGGGCGGGATCAGGCCAGAACTGAGGAACAAGCTAGAAGTACCTGAGGCCCGCAGAGTGGGGTACATGGGAAGTGTGTGGAGGAGCAAAGAGCAAACCTACCAGTGATTCGACGGCCTTAAATCACGGAGCCACGGTGCTGGGGTGAGCATTGCTCAAACTGTGTGCAGCAGGACCTAGGTGTTTACTGACGTTTAAGTGGTTTTCTACCCAAACACAGGGTTCTGTGGCTGAAATCGGGATGACTAGATTCACATCCCCTCTTTTGAGATGAATATGTGAATAGCTTTAATTAGTCCATCAGTAAAGGAACTTGTTTTAGTTTGGGAACCACCGAGTTAATCAGTTTTCTTTCCTGCAGGACTTTTCAGAGCCTTTGACATACTAGTATCACCATGAATCCCCAGGGAAAGGAAATGTGATATGTAGTGGTTCCCAAACTTTTATCACAAAAACCTTTTGGGGGAAACCTATATAAATACTTTGCATGATATAGTTTAGGGGACTCTGTTGTAGGTTAAGCCCATGAGAAATGACTTTATGATTAAGTGAAGAAACAAAAAGTCACCTTAAAGTGTGAACTTGGGTCTGCTTTATCACAGCGTTGAAGCACGAAGCTGACTGAAATAGGTAAGAACATCAAGGTCTCCTGCTCCATACAGGGCCTAACACAGAGAAGGCCCTTCTGAGTTGAGCACTGCTGCACTGACCTGCCGGGGCCTGCCCGCTCCTGCGCTAGACACTGAGGTCCAAGACGAGAGTTGCTGCCTTCAGGGAACTTACCATGGAAGGAAGTACCTTTGGAGCTCTTCACCCCAACCCCTGAGAGAATAGACCTGGTTCCTAAGTGATGATATCTTTTTTCTTTTTTTCAATCCAGAAACCCTGTTACGTAGCCTGATCGCATACCTTATTCTGCCAACTTACCTTCTAGTGATTTAAGCCTGTTTGCAAAGCTCAGATCCGTGTGCAGACGATTTCTTGACATTAGGAGAATGGAAAGCACTGACTTCCAGCTCTTGAGATGGAATATTGACACCTTCGCAGTAAGCGTAGACCCTCCGCAGGCGACCAGTGATTTGGATAGTGAAACTCGGGTCCTTTTAAAAACTTAGTGTCATAGTATTTTATTTCCACCTGTCTCAGGACAAGACTATGGCTAGAAGCCAGAATATTTTTTTCTGTCTTGCTTGAGTCTAATATACAAAATGATGAAGACATCTGGATATTCCTAATTCCTCACTCCTCTTCCATTTTCCCAAGCTCTGCTTCTCCCTGTCCCCCATGTTTCAGGCCTTGGTCTTCCCTCTCATGGTTCTTGTCAATGACCAGAGCCTCCGTACTCCTCTAACAGGCACCCCACATTCTCTGATAGCAGGTTCTCCAGTTTGGAGCTGCCTGCAGGTCCTTGGCTAATCCTTGTGGAGTTCACAGAGCCAGCTTCTGACCTGGGAAGAAGCAGGTCCCCTGGGTGATCTTGTGGCCACTTTACAGACTGGATGAGGCACAGCCTTTGGGCTGACTGCATCCTATAATAAAATCCCAAGGGAAAGGGTTAGAAATATGCCTTGCCACCTGGTTTTGGCTAACAAAATGATCGTCCTCATCCCAAGTTTCAGCTTGTTTGGCTTCCGATCTCTGACTCAGGTCAGATGTTGCATCCCTCTTTGGTGTTAGTTGTTAGGCCACAATCCGTCCCTGCCCCCACCTCCTGGAAGTGAAGTAGAGAGAACCCTGGTCTGTCAACAGCACATCCTGTTATGCAGACACTCGTTTCAGCCAACAGCCGTCATACTTGGCATTTCTGGTATGGGAAAGACAGAACCCTGCACGCTTGGAAGATTGGGATAGGCAGAGCCTGCAGTTGGCTCTGTCGCTTACCTTGAAAATAAACGCCACGCCTCTTAACCACTTTCCTGTCTTGGACACCCAAGTGTGTTCTGGACGCACACAGCTAAAAATAGAGCAGGAGGAAGAGGACAGTCAGGCTCAGCTCTCTGATGCTCCAAGGCCCTCAGAACTCCTACGTCCTTGCTAGTTTGCATGACTCCCCGCTTAGGCTAACTGACACTTCAGGCCAGGACATAGCTAATGCTTGCTAGCACCTTCTTGGGCATGCAGGCTGCTTGGGGCAGTTTAATGAGTTCTGCAAAGCCCTTCCCCAGCCTTATTTTCCTTAAATTAAAAAAAAAAAAAAAAAACCACCAGAGAGGGAAGACTAAGAATTTCAAGGATTCAGGGGGTTACAACTAGGAAAAAAACACTCAAGTTGAGACTCCAGGGTACTGGGTACCCAGGGTCCACAGACTATATTTAAACGCGTGTTCCCTTTTCTTTTTATGTGAGTAATTTGCATTTGAAAATTTAAGAAGCTAAAACTCATTCATAATCCCACTCCCAGAGATAGCAGCTGGCACTGAATGCCTTTTGTATATATGTGAAAGACAGATTTTAATCTAATTATTTGTTTTTATTAACGGATGCTATTGATGATCTTCACTGATAGCCAATCACAGAAAATCACCGCTACCCATAACCTCACAAAGCACGTCTTACAGTGGTGCAGCAATGAAGGAGGTGCTCCACGCACCACGTCATCCATCCTCCTTCAGTCTTCCGGGGGAATAGATGATTCCATGGTGGATAAACATTCAGGGAGCACTTGAAAAAGAATCAGTCCAGCACCGTGTGCCTGTGACATTTCCCTGATGTGGTGTCACGTGGCCAGCAAGGTAACAGACCCACGTAGGTCAGGCCTCGGCGCAACGCGGTGTGATGAGTGCTTCTCCCAGGCACGTGAATCTGCTGTAAAGCCCAGAAACCGAGTGTCTAGTCCTTCATCCAGTCCTTCCGAAGAGTCCATGAAGTTGTTCGGGAGAGTGTAGGTGTGACCTGGGCCTGCTTCCTGAAGCAGTGGCCCCTTTTCCCCTGCTCCCCCTCCCAGGGCCAGGGTCAGACTGCAGCGCTTGGGTCAGAAAGGAGAAAGGCCGCATTGCTCCTTTTCGTAAATATCTTCTAGTCTTTGCTTGTCTTCTCATTCTCTTAACAGTGTCTTTCATAGAGCAGAAATGTTTGATTTTAATGAATTTCAGTTTATCGATTATTTCTTTTATGGATCATGCCTTTGGTTTTGTATCTAGAAAGTCATTGCCAAAAACAAAGTCATCAGATTTTCTTCTATGTTATCTTCTAGGAATTTTCCAGTTTTGTTTTCTACCTTCAGGTCTGTGATCCATTTTGAGCTAATTTTTGTGATGGGTGTAAGGTCTGTATCTAGACTCTCTTTTCTTTTTGCCTGTGGCTGCCCAGTTGTTCCAGCACCATTTGTTGAGAACCTCATTACTTTCTTAAAGATAAGCAATGTTGCCTAGAAATCCTCAGAGGCCAAAGGAGTTTCACTGTTGTCTCATGATCTCTCTTTGAAGGACAATATGCAACTTTTATTTCTATCATCAGGGTCTGCGGATGGGTAGACAAGCTCCTAATTAAGGGTTCTGTTTTTGCTTGAGCCAATGGACAGGCACAAAGCACCACAAAACCTGTTTTTGTAATTGGGCAAGACAAAAGGTATGACCAAAACTAAGTTTGCCTTCTTTCATCTAGACCTTCCATTTGGGATCCATTTACCTTTGATTGAAGTACATCCTTTAGAATTTCATTTAGTCGGGGTCTTTTGGTAAGAAATGTTCTTAGGTTCTGTTTTTGAACATATCTTTATTCATGCATAAAATTTTCAGCCATCAATTCTTCAAACAGTGTCTCTCTTCTAGTCTTTTCTTATGGAACACAAATTAAACATACATTGTCTTCCATATCTTTTAAAAATCAGTCATGTTTTTCATTCATGTCTTTCTGGACTACTTTCTGGATAATTACTTTTGATCTGTCTTCTAGAACTACCATCCAGTTTACTAATTCTCTCTTTAGCTCTGTCTAATCTGCTGTTGAATGCAGTCACTGGATTTTTAATTTCATTTATGATACTTTCATTTCTAGAAGTCCTGTTTGGTTCTTTTTTGAATCTGCTTGGTTATTCTTCATAATCTCTTGTCCTCATTTTCAGTTTTCTTTTTCTTTAAATGTACTTCACATAATTATTTTATATTCTTTATCTGAATAATTCTAATATGTGAAATCTTTATGAGTCTGTTTCTGCTGGTTTTGTCATTGTTAGGAAAGCTTACCTTTTTCTGAGGTTATAAAGAAATTCTTTTATGCTTTTGCATACTACTTTTATGGTTTTGTTTTTCACATTTTTACCTGGATCCATTTAGAATTTATTCTATTATGTAATGTGAGAGCAAGTTAATTTTGTTTCACATGGTTACCTGCGTATCCCAAAACAATTAATTGAATATTCCATCTTTTCCTTGGTGATCTGAGATGCCTCCTTTATCATACGTGAAATTTGTAGATATAAGTAGGACTATTTCTGGATTTTATTTCTGTTTCGTTGGTCTATTTGTCTTGTACTTTATAGTATAAATATATATTGCTCATATCTAGGTCTTTTTACTTTTGTTGAATTTAATTATCCTTCCTAATAAGTAATAGCGCCCACAGTTAAATCCACACAGCATCAAAGGGTATGCGGTGAGATGTACGTCACCCTCCCGGCTCTTCTGCATGCCCAGTTCTCCTCCTAGGAGATAACCAGTGTTACTAGTTTCTGTACATGTTACGTATCTTTCTAAAGATTTTTATTTCAAAGTAAATCTAGAAAATGAAATGCCAAAACATAGGGAATCAGGAGGATAATGGGAACATGCAGTATGTGGAGGCTGACTAATTCACATTTGGGCCAAGATCTTGGTTGGAAGAATCTGAGCATCTCTGGTCTCCCCCTAATTTTTCCTCAACACCCCCGTCCCCTCAGCTAACCTCAGCACTCAGCTTGGGACTGTGAGGTGAGGCCTGCCTGGGCTGTCGGCCAAGCCTTGGGCTGCTTTCCTCTGGGATGACGGCTTTACAGCTCGCCGCCTGCCGTGGCTCCTGGGTATGGGTTTTAATCACGAAACCAGTGCCTTGAAGAACGTCCCCACACTTCCATCCTCAGTCCCCACCGGGCCACTGCAGTGCTTGGCTCACTTGTTCAGTAATTCATCTGGAATGACCTATCCGAGAAAGTTACCAAGCACTGACCAGGTGCAAGGTGCCACGCTGCGAGCTGGGGTCGGAAGAATCCTGTTGGTTTCCACAGGATTGCGTAGCATGCCCGTGATGTGCCAGGCATAGCCGAGGCCACGTGGGTGACGCCAGGGCTGGACTGTGCCTTCGCCACCCCTCCCTCACCGTTATATACTCAGCTCCAGCACAAGGCCCAGTGCCCTGCAGCTGCACAGTAAATAGGTGTCTGTCTGTCTGTTTTTAGTTGAAGAATAAGAAGACCAGTTGGAGGAATGATGGATTTCAGGAGGAGGGAGTGGTGGTAATGTCAGGTGCTACCAGGAAATTGATGAGGGTGAGAGTTTAACTAGACCTTTGGCTTTTTGGATGAGGCCTGATTAGGATTGACGGGGCATGTGGGCCACGCCTGTGGGAGGAGAGGCACGTGGTAGGGCAGCTGTTGCTGGCATACAGGAGGGCGTTAAAAGCGTTGCAAGGGCTGATCTCTCGCTTCTGCCAAAAAAGCCACGGAGGAGGTCTCAGCAATGCCTTGAAAAGCAGAGGCGGTCAGCTGCCCACCTGACTAAAGACAGCAGTGTCCTGGGAACAGCACTAGAGCCACCCAGGTCCCTCTGTGGATGGCCACCACGAATGGCTTCTAGAAGAACTACTTTCTTACTGAAAGGAGAAGGACGTGGGTAAGAATTCCGCAAATGTCTTCTTTCCCGATGTGTTCTTGTTACAGTACCAGCAACTGATAGAAGATGTATACAGTTCTTTTGCTTTCTTTCCCCTGCCTGAGGCCTTCTACGTCTAGTCAACCCAGAGTAGAATGTCATGAACCCAAAAGCCACTCCACAGAGCTATGAATAAGTTCCAGCAAGAAGGCAAACCCAGAGGGCTTTCGTCACCGTTAGTCTCCCTGTGTCTCTTCCCACCGCCCCCTTGCAGTTCTGGTTGCCAAGAAGATGACATACATCCTCCTCGGGTTTGCCAGGCAGCTCAGCCCTGGCTCCTGCCCTCCCTCCCTTTCTTCCTCCTCTTTCACCCCACCTCCTCCTTTGTTAGGCAAGTGCATCTTCCACTTAGTGGCCAGAAAGCGTGGGTTCCCTGGTACCCAGAGCTGGTTTCTTTAGGGGCCTGCAGCGGCCCCTGATGCTGAGGTGTCCTCTCCCGGGGTTGGTGTCACCCCACATGTCTACAGAAGACATTCTGGGTCTTCATAGAAGGTTGGTTCCCTGCACATCTCACATTTCTTGCCTGCAGAGAAAACCCAGGACCTCTGGAAAAGGCTACTCTATCAGCTTCCCTTGCCATCCATATCCTGATTGATGCTTCTTGTGGTCACGGGAAGCTGAGGTAGTCTTTCTTGACATTTATCTGTTGCCTCTGTAAATCTGTAGGTTGACTGCTAAAAGTCAGTATCTGCTATTCATTCAGAAAGTGAAGGTACTTAACCTGAGTAGCATTGTTTTACTTGCCGTCCCGCCCCAGGCCCAGTGGTCTCTGTTCCATATTCAGATTGTGGCTTTTGCAGTGTTGTTTTTGGGTGAGGGAGGTGCTGAGTCAAGGTGGGCAGTTTAGGCTCTAAAACATCGCCATATACTGAGCACTTACTGTGTGCCAGGCGTTGGTTAAATGCTTTGCACTTGGTAGCTCGCTGAATCCTTGAACCACCTGTTTTGCATAGCAGGCAACTGAGGCTCAGCTGGTTCTCCGCAGGCACTCTGGAGTCGCCCATCTCAGAGCGCTTTCTACGGTGCGCCAGGGCCGAAACCTCAGCGGTTAAGAGAGGCAGCCGCAGGGGCAGACTCCAAGGCAGTCGCGGTGATTGCCAAAGATCACAGGAGGGGCGATGGTCCTTGGGGTGACGTGTGCTGTGGGGAAGGGACAGTCCGGCCAGGGTCGGGGTGCCGGCTGTCACAGCAGCAGAACAGTGAGGGACTGCAGAAAGGCACAGGTGGCCAGAGAGCTGCCTTGAGGAGCCGCAGCCGGCCGTGGAGCAGGGAGGGCAGAGCCAGCAGGCGTGGGAGGTCGCACCGCTCAGTGGTGCCGCGGGGCCTGGAGGGCGAGAAGCGTTTTGGCCAACGTGCCTTTATTGTCCCTTCAGCAAAGGGGAGGTGGAATCCCAGGTGAAGAGCATATGCAAGTCATCAGACAAGTGATCCTCAGCACGAGGCACCCACCCGTGCAGACGGGATGCAGCTGGGCCGGGAGAGCCGACCCCGGGGGCCACGGTACCTCCTGGAGGGCCGCCCCTTCTACCACACGCTCATATTGCTCTAAAAACAACCATGAAAACCTAAGACGTTTTCGTATGCTCAGAACCTTTTTTGTGAGAGGCGGGATTAAGCAGGCTGGACGGAACGTCCGAGGGCAGGAGGGTGCGCGTGTCGTGGCAGCGCGGGCAGAGTGGCTGCAGCTTCTCGTTTACTCTGCGTTTTAATCTCACTTTGCGTGTTGACAAGAAAACGTGTAGAAGATAAATTCAAATAGCACGAGAGAGAGCAGAGCAAAGTTCCTCCCTCTGACCAAGTCCCTGACTCCGTTCCGGTAGGCAGAGCTCGATGGGCGCATGCGTAAGCCTGATCACAGGCATCGTGGCAGCCCCAAAACTCACTGTTCCGCTCCTTGTTCCCCTTCCTTTAAAAGTCCGTCTGGGAAATGGTACCATGACAGGGGTCCTTAAATGAGTTTCCTCTTTACATTATACTCTTCAGATCATTTCATTTCAGCAGACATCTCTGATGGTTCACCCCTTCCTGAGACGAATTAAGAACAAATGGCTGTGGTTTTTCCATATCAAAACAAACATGCATATTACCCATTTCCTTGTAAATTAATTTCAAGCCCTTGAAAGCAAGTGATTGGTGGGGCCGAGGGCCCTGCCCTGCTGCCAGCCAGGCGCCACCCCCTTCGCCTCCCTTCCTAGGGCCTTGACTTCTGCCTCAGCAGCTGGCCATGGCACACCCTGCTGGGGTCAGAAGAAAGTTCCAGACCCCATCCCAAGGCAAAGATGCCTTTGGGGCCTCTCTGGGTGCTGTGTTCCATCAAGACAGGTCTGGCAGCACTGAGGTTAATCAAGGTCAAGTGCATTTTTCAAACATATGTAAACTGTTAAATGTAACAGCAAAGAGTAAACTATTGGGGGAGGAAACACCAGGTTTTCTGTTGCTTTTCTCCTTTTGGCTCTCATATCTATCCGATCATCCAGTTATTTAGATACAGAAAACTGAGGTAGAGAAAGTATAGTTTTCTTCCCCTAGTAATCAAGCCTGCTATACTTTTTTTTTTAATAGTGTGATTGTAGCCTCAGTAGTAGCTTGTTTACCAAGTGTACTAAGCATTTTACTTGGTAACTCATTAATCCTCACAGCCCTAAGAGGTGACCTCGGTTATCGTTCCCCCTTTAGAGAATGGGAAGCCGAGGCTTAGGTGTGTCCTGGCCATGTCTAAGTGCGGGAGCTGGGACGCAAACCCGGGCAGTCTGGCAGCAGACCCCGGGCTCCCCTCTGCTGCAGACAGAGGACATAGTTCCAACAGAAGTACTGAACGTCTGGGGGAGGTAGAGGAAAACTTCCTAACGAGGAAGATATTCAGGTACTGAGCTGGGTTGGTGGGTTAGATTAAGGTAGTGTTTGCCAGGAACATCTCCCTTTTGTTAATATGTATAATGTAAAATTAGTTTTTACTTTGGAATATGAAAAACAGCTTACTTTAGAGATTCCCAAAGTAAGCTGCATTTCTGTCTTATCCGGAGACTTTGTGGAAGGCAGAAGCCTGGACCAGATACTGCCCTTTGAGCCCCCTGGCCCACGGGCCCTTCTGCGGAATCTGTAATGTGGCCTTGACTCGGAACTGTGTTTGGAATACTACCCTCACTGACTGCTCTAGGTTTTACTTTCTCTGCGGAGTCCCTGGGTTCCTCTGAGGCCCCCGAGACATGGGGATGGAGAGCTTTGCTGTGGCCCAGAGCTCCAAGTTGACGGCTCAGCAGGCTGCAGACCCTGCTGCTCACCTCCAGAAGAGGTGGGATTTGGGGCAGTGGATTCTGGAATGCGGCTGCAAACACTCGGGGCCGCCAAGGGAATAGGAGGAGGCTGCGGTGCGGTCAGAATGCAGGAAGCTCTTAGCAATCACCCTCCGACTGGGGTTGATTGGGTTAAGGCCTTCCGGAATGGTGTAGAGCAGTTCTGAACTCAAAGAACTGATGTAAGGATGATGAATCAAAAGAAATACACTAAACAGATTCCTTGTCATGTTGTTGGCTTTGTAACAAATATCTGTTTTCTCCTTGGGATTACGTGAACATTTGCTTTCCTTTGATTTCGGGTTGTTATTTTCAATATTTCTTTTGTTAGCTGAGCTCTCTCTTACAGAGCTTCAAACAGCGCTGTAAAAGCCCCTGACTCTTCCCTGTTGCAGGGCTTGTGTTTAGAATTGGCTCAGCCTCAACACATCACCTGTTAGCTGTTAGGAGGCTAATTCTGCAAACCATGACTTCATTTCCCTAAAGGAAGATAGACAGAATGCCTCGATACAACAGATAGGGTTTAGTTCAAGACGTTTGGGAAGGGGAAAAAAAAGACCCTAAGCCTTTAGTCTCTGGGTGAACTTGGAAAGTAGACATGTCAAAGGTATTCATGTTCAGACAGCTGGTCTATAGTTGAAAAGGCTGCCAAACCATGCTGTTATCCAAGGCTGTGGGAATTTTGTCAAGTGGCCTTAAAACGATCATGTTCAATGAGGCTGGGGAAGGACTGGCCCACGGGTGCCTCTGGGGCGCTTGCTGCTTGGAGGAGAGAGAATAAGGTTGCGTCGCTGGTCTAGGCCACTACAGATGATGATGGAGCCAGCTGCT
Source organism: Avahi laniger (assembly GCA_963575035.1). Classification (NCBI taxonomy): domain Eukaryota; kingdom Metazoa; phylum Chordata; class Mammalia; order Primates; family Indriidae; genus Avahi; species Avahi laniger. The sequence continues at coordinate 70,148 of CAUYSK010018677.1, forward strand.
CACCAGTTGCCAGGGACGGGCCCTGGCCAGGAGTGGGAGCCAGAGATCCTTAGGTGTTTTGCAAATTAGATCTTAAATAAAAATCTTAAAACAAAAAAGCTAATGAGTGGGCCTGTTTGCTCATCATTCAACTTGTTCCCTTTGCAACATATGTGATTGGGGAATCTATCACACAGTCCTCTCCAAAGCTACCCCCAAGTGCCTTGGGCCTCAGACCAGTCTAGTATTTGTCACTGGTAACAAAATGTAGATTATCACTGGCCAAGAAGGCTTGGCTTGGGGAGGTGGAGAACCTGGTAAGGGGTTCTGTTTCTTTTCCTTCTAATTGCTCTTTTCCCAGTTTCCTCCTGTGGTTTCTTATGGATTCCATTTGTATTGGTTATAGCCTCCAGGGCTCTGGCTCCTGAAAATTCTCTCCAAGGGAAGATCTAAGAGTTGAGTTTTGGAAACTGTGGAGAAAAGGATTTGTGTCTGTAGATCTGGTGTTTTCCTAGTTCTCTTTCGCAGAATCCCTTTTCTTTTAGACCAGCCACAGGCAAAAAATTTAGAGATGTACAAAACCTTTCAAAATGTGAGATGAATTGAGTGCAGACCCTTGTAGGAAGGCATGGGCTACATGGAGGCAGAGGCTGAAGCCGACTCTAGGAGGCAGCTCTCCTTGCCGGGGGGAGGGTATGGGCCCATCCCAGTGTGCCAGGGGTACAGGCAGGAATCGCTGCACAGCTCTGAGCCTGGGGCCTCTGTGACTTTGCCTTTATAGCAGTCGCAAAGTAGAGGATCACTTACTGGGAAGAAGATTTCATCAGGACATCTCCCTTGGTGACATGTGCCCTGCCCTAGTTCTTCAGCAGTCAGTCTCCCTGTCTCCCTCCCCTTCCCGTGAACGGGAACACACCCTGGAGAGCAGATGGAAACGGTTCCATCTTGTTGAGTGCTGGCATTTTGCACCTCTCCTCTCTCCCTGCAGCAGGCAGCCGTCTCTTAGCCAGGAAAGCCCTTTATGATTGGTGTTCTAAAACTGGACTAAGGATCAAAGGGTGGGTATTACTGGTACTTGGCAAGGGATGGGCTCGTGCTCTGGGTTACTGCTTTTGTTAGCAGTCAGGGGCGTCCTCTGTCTTTCTCGGCTGTTGTAAAATGCAGTGCAGGGGTGGGGCAGGGCATGGATCATGCTTTTCGTAAAAGGTTTGTTTCTGAGGTGTGTCTCTGTCTTGTGTGTGTCCCTTGATTGTTACTATGGCAACTATCCATCTGAAAAAAGTACAAGAGTAAACAGAAGGTAAAGCTCTTGTCCACTAGCTGGAGAGTGACTCTGTGCCCCTCGTCGTTACCCCTCTTTGACACAGCTCCCTCCTCCTCCCTCCAGGGCTGTGGGGCCACTCTTTGGTAATAGGAGTACTGGGGGGCAATTATCTTGACTTGCACAGATTGAAGATGAGCTGGGGTTTTGCACAAAGGAAGGAGTCTTGGTTTGGGGGCTCCTTGGTGAAGAAGGCAGCAGGGTGACAGTTCTTTCTAAGGAGCTGAGATGCTTCCCGTCCCTGCCCGTCCTTGTCCACCTAGCTACTTACTGTCACTTCCAGGTGGATCCAGCGGTATCCCTGAAGCCACGCTGAATTCGAGATAGGTGAGCACAGTCCTCGAAATTTCCCAGGTGAAGAAACTGGGGCCACTGAAAAGTGAGAGTGTAAGGGGGGAAAGCCTGCAGAAGCTGGAGGCAGCTGCTGAAGAATTGATGTCCAGGTTTCTCCGGCCCGTGCATGCACTTCTGTGTCACTGCCCTGCTTTCTTGTTTTACATGCTGCCTGTCCTCACCCAAATCAGGGGCCCAGCCACACTCGGAGTCCTCTCCCCACTCCCCAGGTCTTTTCATCTTTCTTTTCCCTGCACAAAAAAAGTTAGGGCAGCACTGCAGAAAATACAAAGACCACATCCCTCCCTCCCTTCCAACCACCAACGGCCGCTGGGCCTTGCTGGGGAGGGCCTTCTACCCGCACTCCGGGCAGGAGGGGAAACGGGCCTCCTCCACTTCCCTGAGGAACTGTACTTTCAAATGAGTTTCTTGCCAAAGGGATGGGCTTAGGACTTAGCAAAAGGTCACTGCTGTGGGCATTCTCATTCCTCATTCCTGTTCTCTCTCCCTCTGTTTTTAGTGAGGGGCGGGTAAACCATTCTGAGCACATTCCAGTCAAAAGGCTGCGATCCCCCAGCCGCCTCCTGAGTGTGTATTCCGGCTCCGCGGATACCGGTGGCCCCGTGCTTCCCTGTGGCCTTAGGAGCGGTGGGGAGAAGCCAGGAAGTCGGCAAAGTGGGCTGCAGCCGTGTGGTGTCAGATGCCCTCGCAGCCTTCCTGCTGCAGGGTTCTGGCCCAGGGACCGCCGTGGCTAGTTCTCCTTCCTGCGCCCTCGCTCCCGGTCCTGGGTTCTTGTTGGCTTCAGCGTCCTGCTCGGTTTCACTCCTGGGCTGTGGGTGGAACAGTAGCATTGCAGCCGTGCTGCTTGTCCATGAACCCGGGAGAACGAAGGCCAGGCAGGCACCTGGGGCCTAAGGTCGCATATGCATCACAAGCGCCTTTTCTGCTTGGCCAAGATGGGCCCATCTCTGCTGGGCACTGGGACGCACCACCATGATCAGTCATAGGGAGCTTCAGTGACGCTGCCGGGTGGGCTGTCCCCCACCCCCCCGCCACTGGTAAACCGAACTGCCCTGAGGCTGAGGGGGAACCAGCCCTGTTGAGGTGAATGTGTGAAACGGGGAAAGGTCAGCCCCCCCCACTGGGTATTCCCCTCAAGTGCTGCCTATCTCGTCTGCCTCCCCTTCTCTCTCACGTGCATAACGCCAGGTGGGGGTCCCCGTGGCACTCGCCATGGCAGTGGCATGTGCAGCCTTGAAGTGATCTCCCTGCTGGCCTGGGAACATGGAGAAGGCAGGGGCTCGTGGGAGCCGTGTCCGTCCTGCCAGCACAGAGCTGCGTGTCATCAATGTGATTATTGAGCAAATGAATTCCTGCCTTGGGTTTAGGGGGAAACCTGCTGTTTCAAGTGTGACTGACTCCCGCCCCCGTTAATACTTTCTCCATGAGTAGCCCAGCAGCTTTTCAGCTTCGGACACGTGCAGCAGTTCTCTGCATTAGGTTCAACTGTTGGTACCTCTTAAACAATGTATGACATGTAATGTTGTAAATTTTAAACACATGATTTTCATGCAGCTAGAATTTTATTCCTAGTTATTTTGTAAGGATTCCAAACGCTGACTTTGCTGGAGATGTCTAGTGTTTACAATATAACTAAATATTAGAAATTCTTTAGCTCCAGGAGGAGGTTGGACTTGGTTTGGGCCCAGAAGGGTGGCCTAGAAGGACATCACAGCAGGCCGTGGCGTGGCAGAGTTGCGGAGTGGGGAGTGTGGATACGTTCCGGGATGGTCTGTGGACCTCATCAAGGAAACGAGGGCATGGTGACGAGGTCGACCAAGAGAACTGTGTTGCCAAGGAGAAAACAATCTCATGCCGAAGGGTGCTTCCTAATCCACACCGTCTTCGGTGCCTGGAGGATCTGTTGTCTGATCTTGTGAGACGCTGCCCCAAAGGGCAGGTAAAATCGAACTTGGTGCCGATATGGGTCACAAGCATAGCCTTTGAGTTTTTTTCCCTCATACTTTTCATTTTGAAAAATTTCAAACATACAGAATGCTAAAAGAACTTTTTTTTTTTACTTTTACATATTTATGGGATACATTGTGATGTTTGCTATGTGTATACACTGTGGAGCGGGCAAATCAAGCTAATTGACCTATACATCACCTTACTAAATGTCGAGAACATTTAAAATCTGTTAGCAATTTTGAAATATACCTTAATAACTATAGTTGCCATTCTGTGTGATCACTAAAACATTCATCCTGTCTAACTGGAACTTTGTACCATTTGACCAACATCTCCCTCCCCCAGTCCCAGGTCACTGCCATTCTACTGTTGCTACGAGTTTGGCATCTTTGGATAACACACAGAAGTGAGATCATGCAGTACTCGTTTCCGTGGCTGGCTTATTTCGCTTAGCATGTCCTCGAGGTTCATGCACATTGTTGCAAATGAAAGAATTTACTTGAAAAAGGAACACTTTATCATATGTCTCGATTTAACAACTGTTCACATTTTGCCACATTTGCTGTGCTCTGTAGACTTTTCCAGAATCATTTGAGAGTAAGTTGCAGATATCAAGATGCTTCACTCTTAAATGCTTCAGCTCGTATCTCCTAAGAACAAGGACGTTCCCTATTGCCTGGCAATACCATTATCACACTTAAGAAAATTAATGATTCCCTAGTGTCTGATGTCCAGTCCACATTCAGATTTCCTTATTTGTTTCCAAAATCACTTATACCTTTAAAAAAAAAAAATCAGGATTCTGTCAAGGACTGACACATTTGTATTTGGTTGTTATACCTCTTTAGCCTTTAAAATCTGCAACACCCCCATCACTTGTGTTTTATGTTTTTATGAGATTGACCTTGTAAAGACTCCAGTCACACCCTCCCGGTGTTGAATCCGATGTGCAGGCCTCCCACACCGATCCAATCAACAGATTGAACACGCCCCCACGATGTCGAGCCACCCTCGCCTCAACCCTGCAAACCCATCACTCGTTCAAGATGCAGGCACAGCACACTCTCTGACACACAGCTGACTCCGCGGGGCTGGTCCTGGTGACTTCTGGGACGCTGACTGCAAGCAGCCCTTTCTGGGAAATGGGAGCTAGAGCTGGATGCAGATCCTGCCACTTACCTACGGAGTAACCTTCAGCTGGTCCGTCGTCCTCTGCCAGCCTCAGCTCATGTCCAAAGCAAAGGGGTTGGACCAGGGGACTGCTAGGTCCCGCTTAGCTTCGCGGCTCAGCCTCTCCCTGATTCTGCCCAAAGTGTTCGCCGGGAAGACCCACCTGCTGCTTCCCATCTCGGGGTAGCTGCTTCCTGAAGCAGCTGCCTGCACCCATTCCCGGCACTGTGAATGGGGCCAGGGGGCACACAGGGTCCTCTGATGCTCTAACGTGGCCACCCGCTGTTCTCTCTCCCCACAGCGGAGATTCTGGAGCTGGCTGGCAATGCAGCGAGAGACAACAAGAAAGGACGGGTCACGCCTCGGCACATCCTGCTGGCTGTGGCCAACGACGAAGAGCTAAACCAGGTACGGGGCTCTCCCACCCACCCCCAGACTCGAGGGAGGTGGTCGGACTGCCTGAGAGGCAGAGCTGAGAAGCTTCAGTATCTGGCTGGGTGGCAAAGGTGTGGACTGCATTTTGGGTTAATTAACCCCTTCCTTGCCTCTCACGGCAGTGTTTCCTCAAGGCCTTACTGGCAGTGTGGGGAGCGGGGAGGAAACAAGGTATTTGGCTCTCTCTGGAGGACAGGTATCATCTAAATCCCATCCGGGTGAGGGACTCTGGTCCCTGTGTAGCGAGCCTGAGTCCTGCTGGTGTCCTTGTAGATGCCACGGAGGAAGGAGCGCTGCCACCCAAAGCAGGAGTGTGCATGGGCGGGCTGGCGTGTGGGCAGGGTGGTCTGGCTCACCCTCTGCCCCTTTGGTTTTCCCACAAGCTGCTAAAAGGAGTCACCATAGCCAGTGGGGGGGTGTTACCGAACATCCACCCTGAGCTGCTAGCGAAGAAGCGAGGATCCAAAGGGAAGTTGGAAGCCATCATCACACCGCCCCCAGCCAAAAAGGCCAAGTCTCCCTCCCAGAAGAAACCCGTGTCTAAAAAAGCAGGAGGCAAGAAAGGGGCCCGGAAATCCAAGGTATGTGACTTGGCAGGGACATGGGGGGGGCAGAGGGGGCGCAGATAGATGGGGCCGTAGGAGGTGCCCTTTCTGCATGGGTTCCCCTTCGCCATGGGCTCGTCCCACAGGTAGGGAGGACCAGAGGAGGAACACGTAGGAGCTGATTTCACAGGGGCTGGTCCAGCTTCAGTGGCCAGAGTCGGGACCGCCTATCTCCCGGCGTCTGGACACAGTTGGAGAACTGAACTCCTACGGGCGAGGGGGATGGGCGACGGGCTTTCGGGGGGTGAGGTGGCCCCAGGCTGGAAGGACCTTTGTGCCTGGCCTTCTAGGGAGATGCACGCACCATGCTAGGGGACAGGCACCATCTAGTCCTGCTCAGAGGGGCCAGCTGCCCGCGTTCCCTGACGCTCGGTTGCAGAACTCTCACTGTGTTGCCGTGGCCGCGTGGCTGTCCAGGGCTGGTCTGGACAGTTTGCTCTTTAGAATGGTTGCCTCTGTCAAGGAGGAAGACAGAGGTATTTTTCAAGTGCTTTCTGCTGGGCCTAACTTGGATTGGCCAGGTCCTAGGCACGGATCTTTTTGTGGTGAGGACAGCCCTCTTGTTGGTGTGATCTAATGTTGTCTTGGGTCGGGGAGGCCAGCAGGTTCTGAGCCATGATCCATACTGCATGGGGGGCCCCCAGGAGGCCCCGCCTGGGAGTGGTTGTGCTCACTGAGCATCAGCGGGAGACCACAGGGCACCTCAGACACACATTTTTCATTCCTTTCTTGCTGGGCCCTGGCTGGTCAGCTGTTGTCACGGCCTCCGGGGCCAACAAACATGGAACAGTGCAGTCAAAGCTTGGTGTTTAATAAAATGGAATCTTGAGGCTGCCCTGGCCTGAGGTGCTCTTCCTAACTTCCAGCCAGACTGGGAGGAAATCGCCTCTGGCAGAAGTGACCTGTCTATTTTGTAAGACCCTCAATAATAAGTCTTTGGAAATGACTTGTGAGATCTAGCAAAGCAGTGTCAGGAAATTCTTCCCACGTGAGCCCAGATCCTCTCACCCGAGTGAGACAGTGAGGACACCTTCCCGGGACAGGCTTGCGGAGCTGTGGCCAGGTGCGTGGAGCTCCTCCCGTCCCGCCACATGCCCCTGCCCTGAGCCTGCCTGTGCACGTGGGGGCATCTTCTTTGACCCCGACCACCTTCTCCCAGCCACACTGTTCGTGGGGCCTTTACTCGAGGCAGAAGAGGCTACATTTCTTTGCACACACACAATCTAAATTCTTTCTTGGTAACATGCCACCTATCCCCAGCCCCAGAATCACTCCCAGCTCTTTGAGAGAGAAACTCGATACTGAAGAGCGTCCTGTGAGTTATTTCCAGACGCTTGCATTCCACCTAGCTCACAAGTCCTGCAGGAGGGTCCAGCCAGGCAGGGATTTCACAGAATGGGCCCTTACTCATTCCTGCTAACTATAAAATTAGCAGATGGAGCCGTTTCTTTTTCCCCTTTCTACATTCACAGCTGGGAGGAGGAGCAAGGCGGGAAGGCCGGGGAAAGTGCCCGTGCAGCCCTTTGCAGATGTTAAAAGGGTGAGGATGCCAGATCTGTCCTCCCTCAAAAATGGACCCAGGGACCTGGCTGCCCACAGAGCAGGGCCGGTGGCACTTGGTGCCGGGGACCAGCAGGGGCAGGACGGTGTCCTTGGTGTAGCCCCGGCTCGTGCCGCATCCCAGGCCCTCACCTCTTTTGTGCGAACGCTGTTGGTACTTGAGTGTGTCTCTCAGACGTCGGCGTCTGCAGACAGACCTGGGCTGGGCCTCGTTCCCCAGCCGCCCTGGTCTTCCCCAAGTAGTTTTTGCCGCATGACTTTGTGAACTTCCCAATTTACCAAACACTAGGAATTCTTTTTCTTTCTTTTTGGATTTGAAATATAGGATGTGTGTGTCTTCAGCTCCTAGTAGCTATATTTGGAACTCAGTGTTTCTAATAACCATATGCCAATAATCACTAGACCACTCAACTTTTCCCTTGATTACAAAAGCAGGAAGTCTGTTATGGTGGTCTGTTTTTCTTCCACACAATAAAACACATTGTCTGCTTACTGTACCAGTATTTGGCTAACATTAAACCCTGGGGGAAGCTGAAATTGGAACCGTGAACAGCTAATTTTCAAAACATTTGTTTAATGTAAATTGTGGTGTCAGCTCCCAGAAACAGTGGAGAACCCTGCATCTTCAGGTTTAAGTGGAACGTTCTGAAAATAACCTTTCCAGGGACACGCTGAGAAAGCCTTAGCAACATGCTAAAGCACTTGTAGTGAAAGGGAGTTGGTATTTTTCAAGTGTCAACACTTGAATTCCAAATCATAATTTTTCCCCCAATTCTATGCAATTTGAAGGTTTTGAAAATCTCCAGTTGTGACAGCTGAGTCAGCTGTGGTGGAAATGGTTAGAGAAGGCAATAGCCTCCCCCCTCCCCCCGCCCTCCGGGGCTGGGAGTCCAGAGCCCTGGCTGTGTCCCAGGGTTCCTCCCTCCTCCTTGGGTGGCCTCAGGCAAGTCTTCCCCCTCTCTATGCCTCAGTTTACCCCACCTTATAAGAAGATAGTCCATTCCAGCCTTATAGTTCGGTGACTCTGCGTATTGCATGCGTGTTTGAGTAGGTAACACGTTAAGAGCTTGGACAGCGTGGAAGAGAATGTAGCAGAGGAACCTCGCTCCCATCGCGGTGCCGCACTCCTCCCCACGGCAGCGTCTCTAATGAGCTTTCTGTCTCCTTTCGGACGGTCTGTGCATAAGCATTTAGAGGAATAAATCCCTCCCCATCCTACCTGTTCTTTTTTTCAAAACATGTAAATCATGTGACCCACTGTTTTGGCAGTGCGGTGTAGTAGTTAAGAGTGCAAGCTTTGGGGTCAGCCACTGGGCTTTGTATCCCAGTTCTGCCATTTCCTAGCTGCGTGACCTTGGCAAGTTACTTCTCTGGTGTTCAGCTTCCTCATCTGTAAAATGGAGCTACACAAAGTGGTCGTGAGGCCTAACAGAATTCATGGGGAGTGCGAAGGTAGAGCAGTGTGGCGTACAGGGTAGCTGCTGTCGTCCTCTTAGCAGTTCTTCGTGTCTCTGCACGTAGAGCTGCTTGCACGCTGCATGGGCCGACTGCAGCTACTTACGTAACATGCAGAACCCACGTAGCCGGTCTTGTACAAACAGACTCTGGTCGTTCATTCTGACAGCGCCACAGTGGCTGCCCTTATATGTAGGTCTCTGTTCATACGCAAGTAACCTGTAGGATAAAGTCCTCAGAGTGAACTTGCCGAGGCAGAGTTGAGTATGTTTTTAACTTTGGCTGTCACTCTTAGAAAATTTTGACCCATTAAGAAATTTCAAAAGCAGCCTCATCCTTTTAACATCTAATACCAAGATGTTTAAAGAATGAATATTCATTCACCCAGTATTATCCAGCCTGTGGTAGTTACTCTTCTCAGCAGTGGAGACAACAGTGAACGCAAAGCCCCTGCCCGCCCGCGAAGCTCGGCGAGGGATGCGGGTTCGTTGCAGAGGGTGGGCGGGAGTCGGTGCTGTGGCAGAAATGCAGGGCGTGATGGCAGAGGCCGCGCTGTCGCATGGCTGGTTAGGTGAGACTCTAAGGGGGCACTTCAGCAGAGGCTGACAGAGTAAGGTACTTGGCCATCCACGTGAGCGGGAGCAGAGCTGCTGGCAGAGGGGACAGCAGGCGGGCCTTGAGGTGGGGCAGGCTTGGCTCCTCCCAGGAGAACTGGCTCGCCTGTGGGGCCCTCGCATTTTCGTAATACAGACACCTTTGGCAGTGGGAAGGGCTGGGGACCCTTCTCAAGATAAGTTTTCAAAGGCATAAAATAAAATACCTAGGATTCAAAGAAAACCATTTATGCTTAAGTCTCCCAGGTTAAGACCCCTGTCAGAGTGTTTACTGAGAATCATAGGATAATCTTTAAGGGATTTCTAAGAATACAGTTTTTGTGAAAAATTGGGGTAAAGTATTATCTCACCTAGAACTTTACAAACATAAACCTGCACCATCACCAAACCCCACTCATCCCCATGTGAAAACCACCCTCCGGATCACGAAGATCGGCTTGCTCCTGGCAAGAGCCCAAGGTGATTTGGGGTAGAGTGCCTCTTTCTTAGAAACAAATATTTAAACTGCAAACTAAATGATTAATGTTCTGGTAAGGGGTGCCAAAGAAAGGAATTGGTTCTTTTGAGAAGCTGCCATCCCTACAAAATTCTGCTGGCCTTTTAATGATATTTCAGGCAGTTCAACCGCCAGAGTAAAAGAGACTAGGCATAGGTCGACTTGGGTTGATGACTTCATGTGAGTCTTTTTGGACACTCAGTCCTACAGAGTCTCCCAGCTGACTCCAACCTGGTAGGTTTTCTACTGCTCAAAACAAAGCTGGGTGCCTGTCCACTAAATAGGAACCTTTGGGTTTGTAGAACAATATTTCTAAACAGTTATTTTGGAGATTGACAAACGGGATTGCTTGCCAACATTTTTTTCCCCAAGCTGGGATATGAAAAGAATCTACCACCCAGGATTACCATGTCATAAAAGAAAAGGCATTTTAATACCAAAAAGTTAGAGAGGGACATAATTTCAGACAGTAGTGGGCTTTATGGAAAACTTAGGCGCAGTTGTTGTGATTTGAACGCGGTAGCATCTTACAAGCATCCACATTATCCCGTGGGGAACCTCGAAGGGAAGAGGCAGTTCTCTGCCAAGCAGACGGGCTGCAGAAAACCAGGAAGGAATGGCTCGTCTCTGTACAGCACTTTGCTGTCTGCTAAGGCAGTGCATTTAATGAGTTCTCTCGCCTTCGTCTCATTTTCCGAATGAGGAATCTAAGGCTTAGGGATGATGAGCAATTTTCCCAAGGCCATGCAGCTAGCAGAGCTCAAAATATGAATACTCAAATACAGTACTTCAGAGGGCAGACATAGTATCACTGTTATGTCCTGTGACCACGGACTGCTTCCCTTGGCGGAAGCCCCTCTTCTGATGGTGGAGGGCTGCACAGCCACCCACTGCAGGAGGGGTGGGGGGCCAAAGCCTTAATGAGTCATTGCTGAAAAGCACCAGTGTTATCACAGGTTAAGCGTTAGAACCTGGCTGTGTAGGTGGCTGCGGACTTGTATCGGGCACAGGGAAGGTCAAGCTCCCAATAAAACCAGCTCCCACTCCCAGGTGCCTGAAATCCTGTCAGCTAGTCTTCCTCATCTCTTAGAATCCAGGAATCCTTGGCAGGAAGCCCTAAATCCTTGTCTACTCCCTCCGTGTGAGAACCTTTATTCTGTTCCCAGGTATTTACTGAGCACCACCTGTATGCATGGTGTTGCACTGGGTAGTGTAGGGCATTGATTTTCAAACTTTTTTGCTTTTGTACGTCCTAAAAAGAATTTCTAAAATCTTTGTGTCATACACATTTAAAATTTGACAGCTAAACTTTTCATTATAAATTAAAATAGCGGCAGAGAGTATCATTTTTTGGCATACTGTAAATACTGACATTAAAAATTGTTTACTCATTTAATTGTATCTAATGCAGTCTATGTACTATGATGATTTGATACACCATCATCCATTTAAAAATACACAAACGAGCTCTCTTTTAACAGTTGGAAAATTTGTTTTTTCCCCTTGTTTCCCCATCACTTGCTCCACAGACTTTCATCCCAGTGTAACACATTTATGCTTATATTTTATTGTTTTCTGCAACAAAATGATACGTATAAATTTATTTTGAAAAACTTGCTTCTGACTTTTATAAAAGCACAAAGTGATTCTACAGGATTGGATAGTTGGATTGGATAGTTATGACATGTAATAATACTCTATTGATCAAACTGACAAATGCATTATAAATTTTAACAAGTTTTAAGGAAAAAAGTAAAATTTTATTGGAAAAGCATCTTTTAATGGGATGGGTAGAAATTTTTCTCCCCCAGTTCAAGTATTCTAAGATGAATGTTACTTATTGCTAAAATGAGACAGGGTTCAGCATCCTATTTTAATATACTTGTAAGTGCCTGGAAAGTCTTGTTTGCTAAAATAAACGGGAATCAAAAGTTTTGTCACAGCAACGTCATTCAATCCTCTGAACCCTTTCCGATGTATGCCAACGATCATGTAGTAATCTCTCATCAGTGTTTTTTAATAAATGTTTTATTTTAGAATAGTTTTAGATGTAGAGAAGGGTTACGAAGTACAGAGAGTTCTTTAACACTCCTTGCCTCGTCTCCCTGTGGTTAACATCTCATGTAACCGCGGTGCACACGGCCACGACTAAGAAAACGACATTGGTCCATTCCTGTTAGCTAAACTGCATCAGTCTGTTTTTAATGATCTATCAGCTGTTAACTCAATTAGGTATTTCTTCAGTTTTGTTGAAAGCACAGAATTTAAAACACCTGATTTGTAGAAGGCCTTGTTATCCCGCCTTGCCCTTTCTTGGTTCCTGGAAAGAATATCAAAAAAGGCTTTGCTAAGACTTACTATGTAATTGTTGATTATACCCGTTTCTCTTTCACTTGTCAAATCTGACCCATGCAAAGTATTAAAATCAAAATAGTGATAATTTTAATATATCTTTGGCAGTACCATATTTCTTGATAAAATGCTTTTTTTGTCTTACCAGTTATATCAAAACCTTGGAATTTCAGATTTAGCGCATTTAATTTACGGCAAATGTCAGACATATAACCTAATTGCCAAAGCAGTCCTTATTGATAAAGCAATTGGCAAAATTTGACCTTATTTTTTAATGTAAGTAACAATGTTAATACATTAGTGAATTTGAATCTTAAACAGACAAATGGATAGGGAGATCCCAGGCCTTGCCCTTCTGAGTGTATTGTCATATCCATCCTTCAGGAAGGCACAGCCATCTGGAATATTTCTCACTCCTTCTTTCTTAATTTCCTCCCCCGGACCCTCCCTCAGGAATCATGTACATTTCGATACTAATTTGAGGAAAGGGAAAGGTGAAGTGTCTAAATAAAAATTGCCATTGTTCCCACTGTCCTCACTCTATAATATATCGGAATGCAGGAAACCCCAAAATTAGCCAAAATATCCATTTCTAATACAGGCTTTGTTCTTAACAGAAATATGCAAAAAATCTACATCCCTACTCTCAGGATAGTGTCCCAACTAATACTCACTCTGGGAAGCAGGAGCGTGGCTATGGAAGGAACCCCAGCATGGAACCCTGACCACAGCCTCAGAGCCCTCAGGGCAGATCGGTTGTAGGAAAAAGTACATTAGGAAGCTCAAGATCTGGAAATCGGTTTATTTAAAACTCCTGATGCCACTTACCTCTTGGAAGACACTTGGAAACTGCAGGGTGTCCAAGCTTCCATCTAAATCATGCAGGGGAAGAGGCCAAAGAGCAGGCTGAGACCCAGGCCCACCCACCCCCAGGGGGACAGATGGGTTTATAGCACCCCCCACACACACACATGCGCCCTTTTCTAGGGCTGGTTTCAATGAAGGAGGGTAGAAGCAGGTTCCCCCTTCTGGGTGGGGGGAAGGTGGCAGGGTTTTGGTCCTTGGTCTGCTTTTTGGGAATAGTGACCTAGCACAGTGCTTTCTTCTCAAGCTTGAATGGTGCTCAAGACATCTAGAAAGGAAAAGCACTTGAAGAGCCTTATTTACTTGGTCTGAATTTATGAAAAAGGGTTCTTCTGTTCTCAGAGATCACTGTAAAGTGAAGTTTCACCTTTAAGTAGCAGTTTTTTAGATTAGAAAGTGATAAAAATACGATTCTGCACACCTCAGGGAACTCTCGTACATCAAGTCTGCAGTCCCCACTTTGAGAAGTGCTGGGAATTGGTTGTGTTTAGCGTCCTGTTTTGAGCATGACGGGCGAGGCCTGCGCTGCCTCAGAAACCCTTAGAGGCCCAGACTCGGGTGCGGCCTCTGCCTGGGCTGCCCTCATTCCGACCCTTCTGTCTGCGCAAGAAGAAACAGGGCGAAGTCAGCAAGGCGGCCAGCGCCGACAGCACGACGGAGGGCACGCCCGCGGACGGCTTCACCGTGCTTTCCACCAAGAGCCTCTTCCTCGGCCAGAAGGTAGGCGGATGTGCGACTTCGCTCCGCTCCAGGGCCCCGGGACGGATGGGCACAGGCCACCTCCGCTGGCAGGCCTGGGGATTCCGGAGCCACTCCCAGCTGAGCGGGTGGAGAGAGTGGGCAGGGGGCTTGGGAGTGGCCTCAGGGAGGGCTGAGTGCCGAGGAGACCGCAGAGCTGAGGGGACTCTGGCAGGTGGGGAAGGGAGCTGGTGTGAGGAAGAGGGCAGGAGCCTCGGGGTCAGCCTGGAGAAGGCGCCGCTCCTGTGGGATGACCTGGTCATCAGGTAGTGCCGGCCAGGAAGCTAGGCAGCAGTCACAACCCTGGCGTGGACAGTGAGATCTGGCAGGCAGCCTGCTTGTTCTGGCGGGCACTGGAGCCGGAGCCTCGGCCCTATTCCAGGGGCTCCGCGGGGGATTGTTTTCAGATGTTCTGGTGGGTGTACCCGGGTTCCTTCACTGAGCCACCAGACGACGCTTCGAGCCAGTTTGTTTGTTTTAACCGTGGGCACTGTATTTTCAGCTGCCCCAGTGATGCAACTTTGCCAGGACGCCATGGTTTTGTAAAAGATGATTCACTTTTATTGAAAATAAAAATGATGCAAAGGCTTTTAAGACCTGAGAATGAGAGTTAATTAATATTTCTCTATGAACACCAAAAAAGGGGTGGGAAGAGAGGGAAATTAAGCTCTTAATTTTTTTATCCTACATTTCAAAAATTAAAGGAACAAATACGGCCTTCCCCATAGATTCGCGTTTAGTTCGAACGCGGTAACGACTTGGTTCTGAAGCTGCATCATTTTTAATCCTCACCGTCAGTCTCCGGCGTCGCGGTGGCGCAGTGTTGTCGCCCACGGCGCGGCGAGCTCTCCCCCTCCCTCCCCGTCACCAATTGCACTCAGTCGCTCATGATGCAGTTCCCGTGGTGGACTCTGTGTTCTGGAATATAACCGTTCCTGTGTATGTTTCTGACCATTATCTGTATTTCGTATGCATTTTTCAAAAGAAAAACAGCAGCACTATTTGTCATCTTAAGGTCTGGGGCTTTGAAAGTTTTTGCTTAAAATATTTTTTCTTTTAAAAATTTCAACTCAGCAGTGAAGGCAACCACCTGAGTCTTACTTTCACACCCTTTCACATTCCCTTTGGGCAATAAATTAAAAGTTAATGTGACCTGTCATCCAAATTGCTCCAGTTTGAACGAAAGCGTGAAAAAACCCTGCTACTTGGGACTAGGTCCAGTGTGTTCTAGGTCCCTAATGCAGACTGTTAGCCAAGGACTTGGAGGCTTCTTGAGCAGGTAGAACATTCAGCCCCTGGGGTCACCTTTTCTCACTCTCTTCCCCAAGCTGCCTGGGGTGCCCCCCACCCTGGCCTCTTCCTTCCCTGCTACCTCCTGCTGGCCACGCCAAAGCCAGCCTCAAATCAGAGCTCCTCACACCACCCCCCCTCGCTGGATGAACTAAAATATTTCCAAAGTAGCAGCAAACGTGGCTAAGTAAATGTCCATGTACAAATGGGGATGCCTTTCTTATTGCCGTGTTCTTCAGAAAGGAACAGGATCGGGCCCCCTCTGGGCTCTGTTGCATGCGAGCCCTGGAGGGGAGGTGGGCAGAGGCTGCAGACACCTTGCCGGCTCTTCTGAAGAGCTGGGCACATGTCGGCTCTCAGTGACTCTCATTTTGGGTACACCTGGTCCAGGTGTTGCAAGAACAAAAGTAAAGCACAAATCTAGCTTATACTGACTGTTCCCCACTAAGGGCTCGGGGTAGAGGGTCCAAAAAGCCATAGAGAAGTATTAATACTCCAGTTTACAGACATACCATCTAATGTTGCTTAAGAAATAGAGAATGAAGGCAGTGAGCTTGACAGTGAAACTAATGTGCCCGTTACCTTGACTTTCGGAGGGAGAATCTGAGAGGGTCGAGCTGGAAAGCAGTGTAAAATGGCCAGCCATGAGAGGCGCAGCTGCATGCAGACCCTGACAGACCACCAGCCTTCTTTACACGCTCTATCTCTCAGTGGCAAAAAGAAAACGCCAAGCTACTGGGAAACTGCCCTTCCTGTTAACCGTGCTTGCAACTTTGTGACACAAGATTCATATATCCACGAAGCGGTGACCGCAAACCTAGCACTGCAGATGGGGTTTAGGAGAGTAAACTGCATCTTCCCAAGTGTGGCTTCAAAGGATAAAGCACCATCTCGAGTCAGCCTGGGCACCGGTGTCAGAACCAGGGCACCGCTGCTCCTTCTGAAACCCCACACCCCCACAGCGTGAGATCTGTGTTCTAGAGCATTATTTTGAAGCACTATTTTCTGGGCCTTTGTTGGCCGTTACTGTCAGGTGAAAATCATGGCATATGGTACCGATAGGGCAAGAGTCATAAAACTGGCACATGCAAATTTTTATACAAAGCACATTTAAAATGTTAACAGATACTAATTTTGACTTGATTTGTAGGAACTGTTTCAGATGGGGTACTTTAGAACGATGGCTCTGTGGTACCCTGTGTGCTGTGAACCTTGTTTTTCTGTCTGTGGCAGTGAAAGCAGTGCTTGAATATTGCAAGCAAGCGGGTGGAGAGGTGATGCTGCGCTTGCCGCGGCCCAGGAAGGCCTGGTGCTGAGCTACTCACAGGAGGAAAGGGCCGGGCTTAGGACCCTGGGATCGAATTGTTGTTGTTAATGATGTATTTCACATACTGGAGTCTCGGGAGTAATCGCTCTCATTACTCTGTGATTTTACCCAACGTTCACACACTTTTTTGAATTGCTTTAAAAAAGAAAACAGTGCTGTAAATCTGAATCAAGTAAATGTTTTTGCTTTGTGGTTCAACCAAGATTTGCAGCCGCTTTCCAGAGGTTTTAAAACCTGATGGTTTTCTTTTCAAAAAAACATTTCTAATGTGTATAAGTCCATGTCCCTGGTAGCAGATGATGTAGGTTTTCTTGGCAGAGTCAGTATTCCACGAAGCATTTGGGAAGGCGGTCTTGGGAGGATGTGAGTGAGTCTCCACCTCCCAGATAATCAGGGTTCAACCCCAGCATGCAGGCCGTTCAAAGCGTGGGTTTTCTTTCTCTGATCCGCACACCCTTCTCCTGGGGGCTGGAAAGCTGTGGGGAGAGAGGGAACCCTTGAAGCAGCAACAGGGGGAGAAAGAGCATTCACCCCCTTCCAGCACAGCGGCTCACGGCTGGCGAGAGAGCGTGTCGTGTGCCCTTACGTTGAGGGGCCCTTTCGAGCCAGACACCCACTAGATGCCACTGCCAGGCCCGAGGCCTCTGCAGAAATCCAGGCCGGGGCCGCGTGCAGGGAGGGCAGGCCCAGGGGAGAGATGGTTCTCGTGAGGAGTCTGGAAAGGGTCTGATGGAAGACATCGCCCTGCCAGTCCCCCTTAGTTGAAGTGGACTTTGGGGACAGGAGAAGAATTGCTTTTTATGTGGCCAGTACAGGGAAACGATACCAGCCAGGCTTGCTTCCTTGTTCGCTAAAAGGGAATGAGAGATACCAAAATTTGACAGTCACAGGTTAGACTCAGGTACTACTTTAACAATCACTTTCGTTTCCTAAAAGTGAATTTCTAATCATTATGTTAAAAAAAAAAAAAAAAAAAGACTGTCCTATTTCCTGCAGCCAAGTAGGTCAGGCAGTCTGCACGTCCATTTGGGAGCTGCGTGCCGCTGGCTTCTTCCCTGTCATCGGCAGACTGCCTCCGGCCTTGCCCTAAGTGCCGGGCGCCAGCCCCTCATTTGGGCGAGGTCAGATCGGCTCTGAGCCATCTCACGTCCAGGCCAGGCCCAGTTCCTGAGCTTTGGCGTTTCCATTAACCTTGCCTTTAGAGAAGGGGGGAGGTTTGTTTCATCTCAGAGCTGTGTCTGAGGATGTTCGACATCCAGTTCCAGCTCTGCGCCCACAGAAACCCTAGCGCCGTCTTAGGCATTGTGGGCACTCAGCAGGCAGCACCCTCTCTGCCTCCAAGGGGCTTGTCCTCTAATGAGCTCACACCCTGAGTGGGAACAAGAGTTTGTGTGGACATGACCACTCCAGGGAGGACTGAGTACTGTGGACACGAGACTGGCCCCAGCAGAGCCAGCTGAGTTTAGGATCATCAGATCCCAGCGGTGGAGGAATCTGGAAGGTCACTTGGTCAAGTCCTTTTCTCCCAACTCCACATCCAAGAGGGACCCCACCTGCTCTATAATGGCAGTACCTGTGGTCACTTTCCCCAGTGGCTAACAATCTTCACAGCTGCTTTAAATTCCCTGTTATATGCTATTTGCTTAGTTTTTCATCTTTCCCAATCATGGGACAAAGAAGTAATCACCTTATTCAGATTTTAAAACCATTCATGATGCTCATCCCTCCTAGCAAATCAGACTAATCCTGGGAATGTTCAGTTTCCCAGAAATCTGATTTCCCAGCCTGCAGGTACCACTCCTCTCCACGTGCTTCAGATGGTCACGGGCCCCTGTGGCTGAGCCGCCCAGCTGGATTTGACTCTGGCTGGTGGGAGGGGGACCCTGGGACCTCCTAGGCCCGGACGTGTGTCTTGGCTCCTCCAGGCCTATTCCCGGGACTGACTAGACAGTGGGATCCTTTCCAGATATGTGCAGATGTGTCATTGCACCCCATGCTCACAGGCTTGTTTCTGTCCAGGGAGCTACTGTCTTTGTTCGTGACCATCTCACTGTTGGCTTCTGCCCACCGGCCCAGCCTGCCCAAGCCCAGTGGATTACCCATTTGTCTTTCCAAAGTGCCTGCGGTAATCTCTCTTCTCCCCTCCCCATTCCCCACCCCGCCAAATACATCCCTAGTCCAGAAGATTTTTTTAAAAAATACGTTCGTACATAAAACAGCAAAGCTACTTTGTGGCTCAGCCCCATACCCAGAAGACTTGTGAGCCCTAGCAGAGCATAGTTGGAAAATCACAACTGTAGCCTCATCCACAGACGCGGGGGTGAGAGTGGACCTCGCTTGGCTGGCTGGAAACTCTCAGTGCTGAGTGGCAGAGGCTCTCTGAAGTTCACGAGTCCGTGCTTCCGAGGGTGGGGGGGAAGCTGCCCCTGCTCAGAAGGGAAGGCGATGAGTCCAGAGGGAACTGAGACTTCTCCGAGAACTTCAGCTCTGTTTGCAGCTGCTCCCTCGCTTCAGCAAAGCCAGTTCTCCAAGAGAATTCCAGAGACAGGGGTGGTTCTCCCCAGAACAGCCAGAGACAGGGCACTGGGGGTCCTCCTGGCTGGTTGAATGGGATGGAGCCCATGAAAATAGTTTTCTAGTGAGGCATTTCTGACTATAAACCCAGAAGCATCTATACAATTGAAAAAAGTGTGAATTTTAAGGATTGAACTTGTATTGTTTTTAAACAAGAATTGTACAGATGCCTTAAAAGTATGCGCTACACCGAGTGAGGTGATTCTTTCCCTTTTTTCTCCTTTGCCTTCCTCCCTCCCCATCCTCCTGCATCTTCACACAGGATTGCTGTGTTTTTTGGTGGGGAGAGCAGGGAATATTGGCTTAGTGTGAGTTTTTATGAACAGCATTTGCTTGGAGCCTATCATTCATGCAGCACTGAATGATAGAATAAAATCCTTCACCTTGTTCTAGATCCTGAGAGTTTGTCTGCCTCACCTTAAGACCCCCAGCCTGTGCCCAGCCACACCCCTTCTCCCCGAGGTAGCAGTCAGCCTGGCGGGGCCCAGCTCTTCTCTGCACCTCTGCCCGGCACCAGGCCCCTGCGCTGCTGCGAGCGCGCCCCCGTGGGCGTCCTGCAGCTTTGAGGGTGTGGTGGCCCCTAATCACTCTGTAGCCCTGTGAACAATGACCCATAAAGTCCAAGTGTATCAAACTTGTTCCTCTTCTCTCTTTGGGTCTTTAGAAAATGAGGCCACTGCCCTTCAGGCAGAGCCTGGCCAGATCCTTCCTTGGCCATATGACCAAATTTATTTCCACAACTGTTTTCTACCAAAGCATGATTGTCAGCCTAAGCAGGTCCGTTTTTTGAGAATCTGCTTCTGGGAATCAGAAATGCAGGTTTATCTTTCTGATGCTTTTGGAGTGTCAGGTTTTTCTGTTTGGTTTTGTTTTCAACAAAATGGCCCCAGAAATTCAGAAACTTGGAGCTCGGTTGCCAGAAGCTTCCCTGCCAAGCGTCTGTGCACGGCCCTATCCTAAGCGAGCTGCTGGACAAAGGCTCCTGCCTTGCTGGGCCCTGCAGGCCACAGCCGCTCTCCTGGCCCAGACCGTCGCTGGCTGTGGGCACCAGCTCCTCTGGGGCTACTCAGGCATCGCACTTTGCTGCAGCTGTTAGGAGTTCATGTCACTGAAAAACGAGCAGCTTCCTTGGGAGAGAGCGCGTGTGTGCGCATGCGTGTGCGAGCGAGCTTCGCTGTAGGCGCTGGTACCTACAGAAAAGAAAGGGGAAGAGTAGGATCCAGGATCGCAGTCCCAGGCCCGTTAATTCCCCTTGCCCTCCTGACAGCAGAATCTAGAATTCAGTATTCCTCTCGTACTCAGAGGCCCAGCGTTGCCATGGCAACAGCATAACAGTGGGGAGGGAGGACATTCAGTGGCTCTTTAGAAAGAGCAAGTTGGTTGGGTGGACAAAAAACTCGGGGAAAATTCTAGCTATAAGTCACCTGTTGGGTCTCAGAGCAATCTGACCAACAATGTGAAAATTGTTTAAAAGACACGTTGTCTTGCTGGAGAACTGTTTCCCCCCCTGGGTTTCACCAGAACTTCAGCATTACACGAGTAATGAGCATGTAAGTTAGATGTTGCTGAGCAGCAGGCCGTTCCTGCTCCTAGCAACCCTTGAGCAGGGGAGGGGAGCCAGCCAGCAGTCATAGCGATGGGGACAGCTTTAGATACCCACAGCCGCTTGGAGGACAGTGGCAGAGCTACCTAGGGGTTTACCCAAGCCAGGTAGGACTTCTGCACCACCTTAGCACTCACGGATGAGGACGTCACATATGCAACCTCCCCCCCCCAGCAGTGAGTACTCTGGCCCCCAGGCCACAACCTCCTTTAAGGGAAAGCTGATCTCCCCAGTCCAGTGTGGCTGTGCTTCCCTTTGGCCCCAATCATCACCCACAGGCTCTGAACACTGAGCCCAGCTGGCTTCCTTCGGGCATCCCAGGCAGCATCGAGACTTAGTTTGAAGTGGGGTCATTATAGCCAGTGACTTTGGGCCCAGTGCCCTTGGAGTGTCCACTGCCCCTGGCTTGTATCCCAAGGCTCCCTTCTCTGAGACTTCCCGGCTCTCCTGTTATTTCCCACCCCGTGCTTTTCTTTTCAGCTGAACCTTATTCACAGTGAAATCAGTAATTTAGCCGGCTTTGAGGTGGAGGCCATAATCAATCCTACCAATGCTGACATTGACCTTAAAGATGACCTAGGTAATTGGGGACGGGGTTCGGCACCACCAGCTGTCAGATGAAAAGTTATGGAACCCAGAATTTAGGCTTTTCCTCTTCCCAGACTTCAGAGTGGTCAAGCCAAATTCCTAAATCCAAGATGGACATTCGAGTGCGGACACTGAATATCTGCCTACTCCAAGCCATTCCAAATGGCAGTGGCCTCATATGCGTCCTTAGTGTGATTGGCTACTTTCCCCTCAATTGCAAATATATCGCATCTAAATTCTCTTCCATAACAATCAAGCTGACTGCTGGTTACTTGGGGGGGATTTTTAAACATGTGTTTGGTTTCTGTTTTTTTTAGAACTGAAAAATCTCAGGTAACTACAAAATGATAGTTTCTCCATTTAAGCCTTAACCAGAAATGACACTTTTAAAGCGTGAAGAGGAAGACCAGCCATGTCACTGTGCCATGAAGCTGTCTTTCATGCACACGCAAATTGGTGTCCCCCGAATTTACCACCCACTATCCCTGCTTCAACTTTTTCTAGAACTGGAAACAGTGTATGCCGCCTTCATGAATTATTTGGCTAGAGGATGATATTAAACAGAAGGATCGTAATACACAGATTAAACAGTATCTCTTCCTGCTCGAGTTCTTATGGAGGAAAATTGCCCCAGAGCTGGGGTGTCTGCCTGCTCAGTTCAGGGCAAGCTGAGAGGTGCCCCTCAGTGTCCCACCTCTGTGGCTTTATCTTTGCATATGAGGAGCTGTCAGCTCAGGGGCACGATGAAGGCTCCTGTCCTCTCAGGTGCAGAGCCTTGCTGAGGGAGATAGGCTGCACAGAGGCCCACAAAGGCAGCCTCATCCCTAACCCTGACCACAGCGTGCTTTGTGTGCCTTTAGCTCCCAGCTTTGGCTGATTTTGTAAGATGGCAGCTTCCTTTACTGCGAGAGATGCTCATTCCAGAGCCCAGGCCTGACCCACACAAACTGGTACAACTCTGGGATGACGACAGGGACTGGGACTCGAGAATGCCCTGCTCGAGCGTGTCAATAGCCTTCTACAGATACTTTCTTTAAGAAAGAAAAAGGCCATAAGCTTAGAAAAAGCAAGGATGCTCTCTAAAGTACATTTTTATTAAAATACATAAAAATAAGATTGGCTAGAGAGACATAGGCCTGGAAAAATAATTCCAGACGTTAAGGGGAAAGATAAAGGGCAACCCTCTACAAATATCGACATTGTTTTCTGGGTTTTCAAGAGATACGCCTTGAAGGTAGACCAAATGGTGAATGTCACAAGAATAAAAATCAAAGCCTGCAGGTTGACTGCCGCAGACAAAATGGAGAAACTTGTTGTTTTGGTTGGCCTGATGGTCCACTTTTTTTTCTTTTTTTTAACAGATGCCATGTTTTAGTAGCCTTCTCAGTGGGATGCCAGTTTTATAGGCTTTTGAAAAGTGAAACGGGGCATTCGTTTTGTTATTTCTTTTAACCTTTGGAAATGATCTCATGTGTGTGTTTCTCTTTTTTTGGACTTGTCATTCAAATGTTTAATTTAAACATGTCACATTTGATATTCCTCCTCCTCCTCTCGTCCTCACCCCCACCCACATGTGGGCACACTGCGTGGACTGGTTGCCCCTTTGGCTCATATGTTGGACTCGACCAGGTAGGCCAGCCCCACCGCTGGGGCGTTAGTAAATGTGCCTGTGCGTGGGTCTCGGTCCAACACAGTTGATGTACATTTGTTTACCTGTTATAGTTGCAAGTTGTACAGGCTGACATTGCCTCGATCGACAGTGATGCTGTCGTTCACCCGACAAACACTGACTTCTACATCGGTGGTGAAGTAGGTAATGCCTAGCCGGGTGCTGCCGAGTGTGTGTGTGCATGGTCAGTCGGCCGCCGCAGACAGCTTGATCCTTTGACAGCTATGCAGGGCTGCATTCATTTCGCACTTCCAGCCGTCCTGACCTTCCCACGGTCGCCTGTCCCTGGGTTGTGAACCCAAGAAATAAAGCGAGCTGTCAGGTAGGAGGTGTCATGCAGCTCACAGATGGGCACTTCTGGTTTGGAACCTGGTCCAGCAGCATCATTTCTTCACTTGCTTCATGAGGCACAGCTTTGTTGGAGACTGGGCTCACGGACGATTGTAGCTGCAGGAATGGTACGGTCAGATGGGCTGAGTGGCATCCAGAACCACTTTCGTGCCCTCTGAAGGACAGACACACATGCCTGTGCACAGACATCTATCTGTCTCATGTCAGGAGCGCACTTGTTCCTGAAAGTGGCCTTAAAGCCTCAGGGGCACATGGAGGACCCTTTCTAAATCTCTCCTACACTAGGGTTCTCGGACTTTAGGGGCGTGAAAGCTGCCTTGTTCTGGCGTCATGTCCTTAGGCCACTTTTGAGAAACACTGTCCTAGACTCAGAAAGCACCTTCCTTTCCCCTAGCAGCTGACGGTCGTTGGCGCCCAGCGTGCTCAGTGGCAGAGGCAGAGCGCGCTTGGGATGCCACGTCCTGAGGCTGCACCTTTGCAGCACGACCACCGGACCGTGCCCCGCGTCCAGAATGCTCCGAGGGGCTTCTCTGAGGAGGAGGCACCCACGTGTGACAGAAGCAAGCACAGCTTTGGAGCCAAGTAGGAGGAACTTGAATTCTAGCCTCACCATTTCCTGGTGATGGGTCCTGGGCAAGTCACTTAACTCCTCGGTGCCTTGGTTTCCCTATCTATAAAATAATAATAGAGAATTACATAAAATGTGAGCAAAGCACGTTGGTTTGTAAAGCCTGGCTCATGTTTGGTGCCTACCGTGTGGCTCATTCTCATGTGCACGTGTGATTTTTACAGTAGATGTGATGATGGTTATGTTCCTAGTAAGCGTGCAGTGAGTTCATCTTGCAGGATGAGGGGTGAGGATCTTCACGGGGTCCTGGACGCTGGGCGTGCAAAGCCCCCAGGCCGTGGCTGTTCAGCATCACTGGCGAAGACTGCCGTTCAGTCTTCCCCAGCCACCGTGATCTGTACCGATTACTCTCCTGGGAATTTCGGATTTCGGACATGGATGGAAAGTCTGGGTCTGCCAAGGCCGGCAGGCCAAAGTGAACTCCCCTGTCACAAGAATTTAGAGGAGTTTAAGAGCTCCTAAGTCAGGCAGCTTAAGAGAAAGATGCTTCCTTTTTTAACTAAATGAAAACTGGATGGGAAAGAACTTCTTATTTAGAGAAAAATGAACAGCTAAGGGCTTGTCTTTTTTTTTTTTTTTTTAGCTGGGTGTGACTAAGGCCTGGGTTCATCCTGCCATCCAGGACATTTGGTGAAATGAAAATTAGGAAATTTCCTGGGCAAAAGTGTCTCTCCCGGGTCTAGGGAGAGGAGAAGGTTAGCCCACTGCTGCAGCCCGTGGGCGCTCCCTGCTCAGCAGGATCAGCTGCACCCGGAGTAGAGCTGGAGGCTGCCAGACAGGGCCGCGACTAGGGAGTAATCGGCAGAGCCAGCTGTGCCACCCAGAAGCACCTGTTCCTTCCTGAACTGAGAATGGCACCGGCGTCATTGGAATAATGACGGTGCTGATGCCTCTCCTCTGACATGCTTGCCCCCAACCCACAGGGCAGGGCTTATTGGCCTTATAGCACCTGGGCCCAAGAGCGTGCCTGAGACCACACCACACATCACTCGCTGACACTGTCACAGCTGGAGAAGGACCTCAGTAGGTCCAGACAGCCCGACTGGCCAGGAGCAGAGACTGTGCCAGGCCAGAGCTCAGTCTTCCGAAGCCCTCAGTGCTTTTCTGCCCAGACCAGTCCAAACCAGTACTGACCCCAGATACCTTTTACAATCTTAACCAGTGATAAACCAGATTCCGGCATGGCCTCGATTGATTCCAGCTCCCACTTTGATGTGTGAGAGGGGAAAGAGGAAGCTAGTAATCACTCCATTTCTCATATTCGGTGTGAATTCCTGAGTCCTGAGACTGCTGGAAGAAGGAATCCGAGTGCAGGAATGCTTAGCCCCAGTGATTAACTTTTACCCATCAAAAGTTCTTTCTAACAGTGAAATAGACCACAGGCTTAGCCTGACATTTGTCCAAGCCTAAATTTTCGCTTAGGCTGTTTTGAACACTGATACTTATGCCTGCTTTCTAAGCATGAAATAATGTTCTTGTTCTCATGGGAGTAACACATGTTTATGCTGGGGGGCATATAAGCCAATCGCTTTATGATTAACCCTGAAGTTAAGCCTAAAAAGCAAGAGTCTTACATTAAGAGTGTTGACAATATGGTTGAAGATGGGCCTGTTTCTTGTTAAAAAGTACACGTGTGTCTACATGAACATGTGCATACGTATGTGTGTGTAGGAGTCGAGTTCTGACTGGGTTGATTGCCTGCAATCTAGGGTTCAGTTTTTAAGTTTGGGAAATGCATTAAGTGTATTTTAACTTGCAAATTTCACTTCTAATTAAAGTAATATTTAATTATAAGTAAAAATTTTTAAAGTAAACACTCTTCCTAAGATAAAACACCTTTAATTATAAATCAGCCCATTTTCTTAAATATTTTGTTTTAGAAAGCAGTTGGTAGTCTTAATTATTACAGTACTGCCTTTTACTTCTCAGATTTCCCAGTTCTCACCAGAGAGTTAATTTGACAGAAGGAGAACCTTAATAACTAGTCCAGTCTCTTCATGCCGGTTTCTCTCCCTGAAGCTTGAGAATGGGTTTAGAGGGAAGGCTAGACCCGGGGTGTAGGGGTGGAGGTGTGTGGAATCCAGCTGATTCACGCTCCAGACTCCTTTTTCTCAGCTGCATGGCTAGTTCAGGTGAACCTCTACTGGGGTCTCACTCACCTGGGTTGTGTCCACTTTTTGGTGCAGGGAGTTAGGCTCCAAGGCCCCGCACCTGCTCCCTCAAGTACACGGCCCATTCAGCTGCCATTGCTACGGTCAGAAACATGCAGTGGCAACAGGTGGATGTCCCTGAAAGTAACATTCTCAGTCCTCTGCCACTTACAGATTGTGCTGCTTTTCAGGACAGATAAAGGCAGAGGGCAATCCCAGCTCACGAGGAGTGACACGGGGTCCCACCTCCAGGATTCTCAGTTTGTATCTCTTTGAAAGCCTAGCGCGCTCTCAGACAGCCGAGAGCTCCCTGGGTGACGGGCTGCTTGTCACATTCATGCACCCGAGACTTCCTGAAGTGGGTGGTTACAGGCCCAGTCCCTGCCATTATTTGGGACAGTGCCCAGGCTGTTTACTTGTCTTCCAGACGCCTCCTGGGGTTAGCTCCCCCTGCAGAGCAGACACACGAACGAGGCAGGTTTCAATTAGTCCTGGTCATTGCAGGGTGAATCCAAAGAGAATCTGGGCTGTGCGTTCCCATACACCTTGACCTCCCAGTGCCAGGATTGTGCCAGGTGCACCTTGAATTTTCCAAGACAAATGGTGAATCTTAAGGGGAGTATTATCCTCTTGTGAGGAAAAGTACTTTAAAATGTGCAAAACTGAGGAATCAGAGCTTAAGGAAGAATCAGACACCATTCTGGCCAAACTCTAAAGGGTGATACTGTCACTGACTTTGACAGCTTCTTGCTATCCCACGTGAGATGTAACCCAAAGTCCCGATGGGTGCTGGTGGTCTTGTTTGGGAGCTTGGCTTCCACAGCAGGAACTGGTCACTTAGCAAGTACCCTAATTTGGGAGAACAGTGCTCCTACTCTCAATTGGATTTTTCAAAAGATCTGGTCCTGAGCGGTTAGACATCCTCCTTCCCAAGTTTTTATAGGTGCAAGTTAATCTTTAAGCTCTGCTTCTGATGTTGCCCTCCTTGACCTAAAATGATTCTGAATCATTAGTGTACTTAAGAAAATTCTGTCTCAGGCCATTTTTTTTTTTTTTTGTATTTGCATATGGTGCCAAGGCTGCAAAACAGGAGCTAAGCGTGGTCGTAATGCTGGTCCAGAGGTGGCCAAACACAAGCGCTTTCTCCCGGGCCTGCTGCTGAGGGCAGAGCTGGCCACAGGGTGGAGCATGGCATGTGCTTCTGAAACCTCCTTATTTGGGGCTTCTCCCCAGAGACAGAGAAGAAAACCCAGGGCCGGCAATTAGCCTTGGAAGCCAGTACCAGCTGGTTTCTCACGCCAGTGAAAAACACGCGAGACAGCCATGTGCGCAAAGAACGGGCGCCTCCTGTCTTCCCATCGCTGGCACATCTGGGATCGCCCTGAGCCAGAGGCAGGCGAGGGGCAGCAAGGACAGCTTAGGTGGAGCCCGGCCAGTGCCGGAGCCTTCCTCATCTTGCTTCGCTGACTCTGCCAGGGCTTCGCTCCTGTTTTGCAGCCTTCCGGAAGTTTAGCTGGTCAGATCACCCGAGTATGTAATCACCTGACATGCTAAGTGTCTGTGTGTGTGCCAGAGACACAGGATGGCAGTCTGACCCCTCCCTGTCCTGCCTAGGAAACACGCTGGAGAAGAAAGGTGGCAAGGAATTTGTGGAAGCTGTTCTGGAACTGCGGAAAAAGAACGGGCCCTTGGAAGTAGCTGGAGGTGAGGTGGGGAAGGCGCTGTGCTTGTTCGGGTGTGGTGCGTGGAGTTAGGGAAAGCATTTTATGAGCGTAGAATTCAGAGGTGGGCTGCGGTGCGAGGGCATCTCCAAGGTGAAGGCAAAGCCTGTGGCTTCACAGCTTAGAATTTATCACGTGCAGATTGTCAGGGCAGCTTAAGAGTCATGAAAATCACCTCTGCAATTTTTTTATTACCTGAAATAGTTCCTATAGGTTTGCTGTCTAGACCTCAAATTTGAAGGAATTACAGAAGCCGAGTTTGGCAAAGCTGAGAGCTGAGAATTACAGATAGTGAAACTGAGCCATCTGCAAAATTAAAAATCTTCAGCCATCTAATGGGAAACATAAACACATACATTTCTCATTTGCCAATTACGCCTTTCCTGGTATGAGGGGAAGACGACAACCTGGAGGCAGGGTGCTTCTTACTGCTGCAGGCCTGAGTTTCGGAACTGTAAGTGGTTGGTAGGGTGCGAGATGGAGGCCCAGGTCCCCACCAGCTGAGCGAGGATAGGCTACCCCCTTTCTCACTTTGGGCTCCAGTTTTCTCTTCTTGCTACATGATCCCTGATGCCCATTCTGTCTTTCAAATCCTGTTTCCGTTTTAAAAACAAAACCACACTTAGACATCAGTAATTCCCACATGAGCGCCCTCTCAGAGGGTCCCCCAGACCTTGCCCCTGACACCCCATGCCAGGCTGGTCTTGGGGCCCAGTAGCAATTCCCTTTGCTGTCCTGTGCCTTTGACCTCTGCTCTGCCACTTCTGTTTTGTCTGCAAGGGGCATGACGTGGGGCACTAATCATAAAGTTCTTCTAGGTAGTTCCACCAAAGTCCCACGTTGTACAAGGGAGGACACACACAATGTTAACTACCTAGCCAGGGGCAGCTGGCCTTTCCCCAACACCTGTCTGACCAGCCCACAAGTCCTGTTCCAGCCTCAGCCCCTTTGTGACCCTCAGCACACAGGCTGATGGGAGGTGGCCTGGTGCTGCTATATACCAAACTCTGCTTGGGAAACCTGAGCCACAGCTGATGCAAACCCATTAGATTTAGCATGGTTCAAGATATTTTTGCTTGTTTTAATAACATGTTTTATTCTTGATTTTAAGAGCTATTTTAGAAAATGTTCTAAAATATTTTAAAAAGTAGAAAGAAGAGAGTAAACACACCCCTGTTCCACCGCCCAAAGATAATCATGTTAACATGGTTCTTTCCAGTCTTTTTCCATGCATAGTTTAGTAGTGACTTTTTATGTGGACAAACCAGTGGATTTAACACCCCAATCTCAGGTTTCTTTTTTTTTCCACGTCAGACGGGTAATGTGGCAATGTCATAACAAGGTTTAGGGAGCCACCGCTCACACGAGCATGCAAGCCCAGTCATGAACTACACCAGGGTCCCAATCTCAACACTTGAGCCCCCAGTTCTCAACCCCAGTTGCTAAGCAGAGCCCAAACTCGGTTCAGGGCTGTTCCTACTGACACTACCCATGATTCACTCCTCCTCCAGCATCTACTAGTGACACGACCTTAACAACCCCTACCCCGTGGACAGTGCTGACAGTCATACTCCTCAAAAAAATGGATTTTGGAAATACCAAAGAAGTTCGGGGGTCCTGCTGTAGCAGCGGGGTGGAGACTTTGTGCTTCTGCATAGAATTGCAGCGCTCACCACACCCGGGTCCAGAACCTTCTTCACTGCAGAGCATCTCAGTGAGGGATTCTGGAAGCTGCTCTGGGAAACACCGGGCAGGTGCGTGGCAGACCCGAGTCAGGTCTGACGAAGGACAGGCAGATCCTCTGTGGAGAGGTGTGGCTGGAAAACGGCTCCTCTTCTAAGAAGAAAGAATAGTTCCATAAAAAACCACTCTTTCTGCCACAGTAAGCCGGCTCAGTCGCACAGTGAGGCCATCCTCTGAGTGAGGGGACAGCAGCAGACGCTGGTCGGGTTGCTTTCCTGATAGCTTCGTCCCGAATCGGGTCTTGGCTTGCCTGCGCCCCCTCTAGATGACGAGCAGTTTGCAGCTCAAGCTTACGCGGGACTCAGCCCAGCAGGAAGCTCCGCTCCTCCCTGAACACAGGCCACTGGCCCCGCAAGATGTGCCATGGGAGGAGTGGGTCTGTGTTTGGCGTCTGGTCACATGTGCTTTGCTTTGCTGAGGAACAGAGCTATTTCTGTCTTGTCCCCTCCAGCCGCTGTGAGTGCAGGCCACGGCCTGCCTGCCAAGTTCGTGATCCACTGTAACAGCCCAGTCTGGGGCGCAGACAAGTGCGAGGAACTTCTGGAAAAGACGGTGAAAAACTGCTTGGCCCTGGCCGACGATAAGAAGCTGAAATCCATCGCGTTTCCATCCATCGGCAGCGGCAGGTAAGGGCGTGCGCTGTGAGTCGTGGCCGTTTCTCCGCATCCCGGCCCGTGCCCGTGGAGCTCTTGCCCTGCAAGGCCCCTGTGGCTGCCTTAGCCACGAAGACCAGAAGCATGGAGTAAGGAAGAAGTTGAACATTAACCAATAGTGAGGGACGATGGAAGGGAGGCCCAAGGCCGACATAAAACCTCGGTTGTGACAGCAGATGTCATCGCTGACAGTGATGTCCTGGGGCCTCAGCACTTTTTGAAGGGCACTGAGGCTTAGCGGGCGGATAGGATGTGAGGTGTGGATGCAGATACACTGATGAAGAGCTTGGCCATCCCAGAATAAGCCTGCATCTCTGTTATGGTTCTGTCCCCAAACCACAGCGTTTTTTGAGCAAAGCCATCTGCCCCTCACCTTTCTATCCAGGGCCTCCCTCGCTGGCCTGGCAGAGCTGAACGGGGAATTATGTGATGAGGAGGCCGCACCTCCCATCCCCGAAATACCCCCAGGCGCAATCACCAGGGTCTGCGGGAGCAGCACAGTTGCCCCTAAGACTGACCTCCACCAGCGGCCCCCACTGGAGCAGTGTAGTCCTTTGACAGCTGACGATGCAGGTAGGACTCGGCCCCAGCCACCTCCCTCACTTTGCCCCCCAAATGCCAGCAAGTAACCCAGCAGGCTCCTGTCGGAGCATCGTTGCTGCTGGCGGGGGTCAGGCCTGTAGTTGGGTCCTGGTCCAGCCATTAACTGGCTGAGTGGCGGCACCTAAATTAAGGCCCATCGCAAGGGCTCAGGGGTGCTCTGAGAACTCTGATGCAGAGCAGCACCACCTCTGAGACTGTGGCCCCTCATGTCACCAGGGTCCTCCGTGCCCAGGGTCTAAGTCGAAGCCCTTTGGAAGGTTCGGGATCTGGACTGGGCACTGAAGCAAAGGGAAACTGGCCTTTAGAGGCTGCAGCTGTTAACAGCCTGGGGTTTTGTGTTGGCCGGTGGCTTGGTTTGGACAGAGTACCTGCTGCTCCCAGGCTTCCCATTTGGGGTCTCTGCCCCGCACGAGAAAGGCAGGGGCTGTGTGGCAGCAGCACCCACTGCCCATGACCCTGCGGGCTGCACCGTCCTCCGGGTGAGCCTGAGCAACAGTCCTCAGAACTGTGCCTTATGTTTACAGAAAGCCACTTTCTCCAAAGCACTTCCATTCCACACTCACGAGGAAGATGGAGAATCGATTTCTCCACTTTTAGCTGAGGCCCCAGCCCTCGAGTCATGGTGGCAGAGCTAGCACTACGTGCGCTTCCTGCCTCATCGTTTGACATTGTTCCTGGCAGAAGGCCTTGCCCACAGGCAGACAGGCACTGCCACCACACCTGAGGCTTCTGTGGCCAGGGAGGTCACACATGACTGGCAGGACCCAACTACGGGAAAAGATCTCTGATTACACCTGAACCTCGTCCTCTGGAGCCTGCATCACAGACAAAGCAGCAGAACGAGCAATTTCCCCAGCTAAGCCCTCGCAACACGGTGAGCAGGCTCCCCTCCACATACGTGTTGTTTGGGATGGCCATCTACATGTTCAGGTGTTCAGTTAGTATGCTTCATGTTAGTCTCTTGCGAAGAGCATCATTTTAAAAGTTGCCATTTAAAGACATGTTGAAACAAAAAGTAACATAGGACATCAGTTGGCTCTAAGAGGACACACAAAGACCAGCAGACTTTGAATCTTTTTTCCACTAAGTGCTCTTGATCAGAGCTTAAGTAGCCATACTTCTCCTGCCTTCCCCTCCTGCCACCTCCTTTAGAAGGTCTGTTCTTTGGCGTTGTGCTGTGTGACCTTTGGTAAATGAATCAGCCTCTCTGTCCCTGGCTTGCCTTATCAAGCAAGGCTATAGGAACTGCCCTTCCTCACAGATGGCTCCGAGGCTCAGTTAATTAGTGCTTCGGATGCACTTTGATCTACTTTGATGAAAGGTGCTTCCGAAGAGGGAGGCAATAGGAAACTTTATTGGAGGTAATAATTTCACACCCTTTCATATGACTATTGGGAAATTTTTAATTGAAGCATAAAAGTAATTCCTATAAAAGAGCATCTGTTATTATAAACTTATTTACATTTTTCATGGAGTCAAAAGTTTTAAAAAATAATCAATTGAAAGCTTTAAAGGGGGTGAAATGCCGAAGGCAGCACATGTGCGCAGCTATGCAGGCCACATCTGTCGGGCAGACCTCTCCCCACAGAGCTGCGTAAGCAGCTGCCCTCTCTTTCATGAGTAAAAATGGGATACACCAGAGCCGGCCAGTAAATCACAGGCAGTTTTAAGAGGGGAAATAAAACAGCTTGTTTGTGGCATCCAGTGTCTCCGGCATGAGAGTTGTGTCGGAATTAAAGCAATATAGTGCAAACACCTTGGGGAAGGGCCCCGGATCACTTTCTCTGAGCTGGGGCGTGTGGAGCGCGACCACCACCCCACCTGTACGGCGGCTCCCTGCAGCCCGGCTGGGGACTGAGGAGCCCTCACTCTGTGACTCTGGCATCTGGACGTCCTGTCCTTGGCCATTCTGGTCACAGTATTTATGGGTCTCTCTCAGCTCTGTTTGACATTAGGAAAGTGACCCTTCTCCAGGGGGGCAGGACACAGGGAATAGCGAGTTTGGGGTTTTGATTAAACTTTCCTTAGATTTATGAGCTTAAAAGGAAAGCTAGTTTTTTTCAAGCTACCAGTTGTGGGTATTCCCCGACCCCAGGCACCACGCTCAACCCTTTATCCAAATCGTCTCGCAGCAGCCCTGAGCGCTGGTACTGCCTCTCTCAGAGGCAGAGACGGAAGCTCACAGGGGTTAAGCATCTCACCCGGGGACACGGTCGAGGCTCTTGCCTTCAGCCCTCCACTGGTCACGTAGACCCCCGCCTCCCTTCATCCCACCCCAGGGCTGCCCCTGCCTGTGTGCGTACACGTTCCAGAGAACCTTGAAAACGCCACCTGGGCATTCCCCAGGCACAGCCATTATCCTCCCTAGGCATCGGCCTCAGAGGAGAAATAGCCTGGGAGCCCTGCAGTGGGACATGAGCAGATGCCAGCCCAGGCCCCTCAAGCTGCCCTGCTGCAGACTCACCTCATGTGCGCCATTGCCCTCGGCTCAGGATCCTGATGGTCTGGTCTTCTGTGTCAAGGGGCCTCTGGCTGGGGCAGCTTCTCAAAAGCCAGCCAGAATGTGGAAAAATGGTAAAGCCCAGGAGCAGCACAGGGTAAGGGCCTGGCCCTAGAGAAGAGAGTGCACACACTGGGTGGCAGACGTTTTCCCTGCCTCAGCCGAGCTTCCAGGACATCTGGCCCTGCCCATCTCCTACCAGCTGAGGCAATTAGCCTGGGGGCTTGGCCCAGCTGGAAAGCCGGAGTCCACCTAGAATCCATCTCTGCCCAGATCGTGGGGGCAAGCTCTCAGTCTGTCTCCCCCAGGAAGTCTGCCTGGATTCCCTGCACAGCCAGGTGGGACAAGCGTCCAGTGTGTGCCCCCGGTCACCCCTGAGCAGGCTCACCCAGGAGGCACAAGAGTGAGATGCCCGTGGGGTCCCCTTGCACTGGCCTAGAGAAAGTAAGGCCCAGGACTTATGGGAAATGCCGGACTGACTTCGAGGGAAGGCCAGGGTGACAGTGGAAACACAAGGAGCACCCATGTGTAAAGGCGTGGGGACTGAGGGCAGCTGCAGCAGCCTTGTCATGCCATCATCATGCACCCTCGAGCACCCAGGGCTTAGCAGGTTAACGCCCCTGCCCAAAGGCAGCTGCGATTCAAACACAAATACGACTCTAGAGCAGAAGCCCTTAACCCCTTGTGCTGTGGCTCTCGTCTCATCAGAAAGGCAGATGGTCCAGCTGTGGGACAGAGTGACTATCACAGAGGCAGGAGGCACAGAGACTGGGCTGGGCAGGAATGGCTGTTCTGAGGGCCGTGGTTATGCAACCACCAACCGGCTCAGAGGCCAGATCAGCGAGGTGCCGGCAGGCAAGCGGCCATCCTGAAAGCCTTCAGCACTGCGCCAGAGCTCTGCGTCCCCCTCCATGAGGACTGGCCATTGCAGACTGGACAGCAGCTCTCTGGGGCTTGAGGCCAACATTGTTAGCACAGCATAACTGCGGTGACAACAGCAGTCACCCAGTCACAGCTGTCATGGGGACCGGGACAGGGGAAGCAGTCTTCCACTGCACGAGCCTTTAGACCCTGCAAGACCACCCGCTTCATGGGTAGCTACTCTTGGGTGAGGGCTCTGTGTGCCATGCCCTGGTGCTTACTGTGCACCGTCTTGTCCGATACTCTCATCCCGAGCTCTTAACCACTCCACCGCGGAGGAGCTGGGACAGGCCCGCGTGTGCTGCAGCCGCCCTCGGCTCTAGGGTGCAGGGCTGGGGGTGAAGCCCTCTTGCAAGGGCATCCTGCACATTCCATTTCGTTCCAAACATCCTAACTGTAGCAACTAGAGAACACGTTGGGGCCCCACTTGAAAACATCAGGAAAGCTGTTACCTTCCCCATTCCTTCGTGGAAGCCTGCATGGTCCAGACCAGCCACAGTCCCATGGTGGGGTTTCTTCCTCAGGCCATGGCTTCCTAGGACAGAGAGGTGGGTTAGTCAACAGAGGGTTTTCCTAGGAACAAATCCAGAGTCGTGTCCACCCACCAGCAACCTTGAAGGACAAGGCCAGACACAGGTGGCAGAAGAACAGCCCACTCTCCACTGACAGGAGGATCTGCAGGTGTGGTCACTGCGGTCTAAAACCTTCGATCCCTACCTTTCTCCCTCGCTTGCAGATCCTTAACCCTGGGGCCCACCCCACAAGTGCAGATTATAAAGTCCCTGCCAGCTACATATAGAACAGTGGTTTATGAAGAGTGGTCTCTAGACCCTGTTGAATCAGAAACTCTGGGTGGAGCCCAGCTATACACGTTTTGACAAGCCCTCCAGGATTCCGACGCAGATTAAAAAGTTTGAAGTAGAGTAACGGGACATTCCCCCACTGAAAGTCACATACCCTTTTTCTAGGGTCCAAGGCAGAGGCATGGAAAGCCACTGCGGGGCGGGTCTGTGTCAGGAAGCACTGGTCACAGGCAGGCATGATTGGCAAACTTTTGGTGCTCCAGGGAGACCCTTGGGGCCTCCTAGTCAGCAGAGCAAGGGCCGCACCCCGTATGTCTGCACGAGGCCACGTCCCACCCAGCTCGAGCTGGACGCCCCTAAGTGTTGCCAGTGCGGTGGCCTGTGCAGACCAGCCGCAGGATGGGACTGTGGCAGCTCCGGAAGCCCTGCCCCACGGGGCAGACACGGCAGGAGATGGGGCTGTGACCATCAGGCCATGTGACAGACTGCCATGTGTGGCAGTGCCACAGGCCCTCGCTCCATCCCAGCTCACCTGTGCAGGTGTGAGGCTGAGACAGGCATCATCCTTTGCGGGGAGCTTGCAGTTGGCAGAGCGTGGCCTTGGGCTTCACTTGAAGAGAGCAGCTCCTCACAGCTTTCTCAGCCCCGTGCATCCTGGTCACGCCCGCAGACTGGGCTCTGCTCGCTCCAGGGCCCCGGAGTCCCTTTGGCAAACGTGCAGGCAGCAGCAGCGCCTGGGAGCGCAGCCCACAGCAGGAAGCAGCCTGCACCGCTGGGAAGATGCCTCCCCCAAAAAAGGAGGTCACGTTTACCACCTCGAGCAATTCCCAACATGTGTCTTGTTCCAGATAACCGATCCTCTGTGCTGCTCAACTCCTGTGGAGAAAGTCAAGACAGCTATGCCAGCTGTGGGTGCTGCGGAGCAGTCTGCCCACCCCATGAGAGCCCTCTCCCGTCACCGTCCCCACCACCCTCCATCCTGGCCCACCTATTGGTCTGGAGCCACCAGGCTCTCCCTGGGAGGAAGCCGTGCGGGCTGCTGTGCGGTGGGGTCGAGGCAGCACTGCCCGTGTGTGAAGGAGCCCTCACTCTGGGGTGCACCTCACTTGCCACAGGCTGGGCACATGCCCTGGGGGACACCCATGTCCTCTAAGAATGAGCTCCATTCCGGAAACATCCAGAAATCCCTAGGTCACCATCAAGCTGGGTGAAGCCACAATTGATCAAAAGCAAGTCACAGGAACGGTCTCCTGTGGCTATGGAATGCTCTAGGCAGCAACAACAGGGAGTCACGTGTGGCTCCAGTGGACCAGCCAGGTGGTTCAGAACTCAGGGGCACAGAGTGAGGCTTGGAGTGTTGTAAGAAATCCCCACCCTACCCGTCTGAAAACCTCTCCACGTGGCAGCAGGCACCCACCCAAAGGTGAGGACCAGCCAGAACAGACGGGCTGGCCCAGCACCCTGGATGCCAACATACCCTGCTCAGGCAGACTGACAACTCAGATCTGCCAGCGAACAGAGAAGTCCGCATGGTAGCTGGCCCCAAGCTCTCACCCCCAGCATCCTCAACTGTAAAGTGGGGTAAGGGATTCGAATCCAGGGCATTTCCACCAGCCCAGGCAAGCTGCCATGCGCCGTGTGGCCCGGGAGCAGCGCAGCCCACCACGCAGGGCAGCAAGCGCCAGTCTCCCAGGCGTGATTGCAGACTCTTAAGTTCTGAGCCCCTAATTCTGAAAACTGCTGCACGACATTTACTTTAAACAGGAACATGTGAGAATCCCAATATGCTTGGCTTGGAGACTCGGTGACAGCACTGAGTTGAAGAGCCCGCTCGACCAGAGTTCTTCCCCAGCACCTGCGGCTCCCAACACCCTGGTCTGTGGAGCAGTACGAGCTGGTGCGTGTTGGGGGGTAGATTCCAGGCAGCAGCCCCTGTACCCATGAAATCTAAAGGCCAGTGTGAAGGGCATAACCCTTCTGCCTGTGGGACAGAGGTCAGTGCCTTCCTAGAGAACCTCCCACCATGCCCTAGGTTGATCGCACCGGAGCACTGAGAGTCTGGGCCGTGCCTCAAGCTCTGTGCTAGCTGCACGGATGATGGGAAGAAAGAAATACAGGTGTTTGTGCTGCACTTGGGGGCTTCGCACACACCACAGATCGCTGTCCCGCCTGCTTGCTGGTGGCCTTTCAGAGCGCTGCCTGGATGCCTTCTCGTCTAAAGGCACACAGAGGGTCACGGCTCTCTACCCAGTGTCTGGCCCCGTCGCCCGGCACTGGCCTTTCTCACACTGGCGTACGAGCAGCCACAGGGCTCAGTGGATGTCGTGACCCGACAGGAGGCCACTGCAGCACAGACGGCCTCCAGGGCTTCCTGCAAGGGAGGCGGCCCCGGGGGGAGGGCAGGTCCTGTGATCACGGCGGTCGCCCTGCGTGCTGAGAGCTTGTCTTCTGTCCCGCAGGAACGGTTTTCCGAAGCAGACGGCAGCTCAGCTGATCCTGAAGGCCATCTCCAGCTACTTTGTGTCCACAATGTCCTCTTCGATCAAAACGGTGTACTTTGTGCTTTTTGACAGTGAGAGTATAGGCATCTACGTGCAGGAGATGGCCAAGCTGGACGCCAACTAGGCCGAGGAACCACAGAGCCAGCCCACGCGTGTCCCCTGCCTCCGATTCGAAAGATAAAATGGAAAAAAAAATCCCCTTCACTCCAGCTGGGAGGCGGGAACCCTTTCATTTTCAGTTTTGCTCATCTAGGGAAAATAAGGTTTTGGTTTCCAGTTTAATTGTTTTTGACCTTCTAAAATGTTTTTACGTTAGCACTGATAGTTGGCATTACTGTTGTTAAGCACTGTGTTCCAGACCATGTCTGACTTAGCGTAACCTAGGAGATTTTATAGTTTTATTTTAATGAAATCCTGATTGACGCACAGCAGTGGAGAGAACAGTGTCTTTTACGTGTCGCAGAAGCCAGGAAGCCCGTCTGTAATCATGTGTTGTGGTGCTTTACTGTACACCCAGTGGCGTTCTTTTTACTCTGATGTTCTTTCTGTTTTCTCAGAAGAAAAATCATGAATTTGCAACAGATCTAATTTTGTTTACTTTTTGTCTTAATGATGGATTTGAAAATGAAAGATGTAAAAGGTAAAGCAGAAGCTGTTGTCCTTAATTATATTTGCAATTTGGAATTTGTTTGTGAATTGATTTAGTAAAATGTTAAACTTGTTGCGACTGGCATTTCCAGTTATTGTGCCTGGGAGTCGTAGGTCCTGAGTCGGCTTCTCTATCACAGGACGTGGGGGCAGGCAGCCCACCCCCGGGAGGCTCCATGGTGGCCTGGGTGGGTGGGCGCCATCTTCTGGCCCCCAGTGGTTTGTAGAGAGAATTCTTGTGAAGTTTCTCCTTTTAATCTTACGACCCTTGGGCCAGGGGTGTTACCCTGTTTCACAGATGAGGGAGGGAATGTACCCAAAGCCATGCAGGTGGCAGGTGGCAAGCTGGTCCAGAGCTCAAGGCTTCAGACTCTGAGCCCAGCTCTCTCCTACTGGCGTCTCCTCCTGACTGTCTGGCTCATGGCTGGGCTGGGCACCCTGGCCACTTGCTGGATGGAGCTGCAGAAGCCTCCTGTCCTCTGTCGGGGCTGTGTTGGGCCCGCAGGACGGAACCCCTGGCAGAAGGGTGCCAGGAGCTTGGCAAGGGCAAGCTGCCACCACCAAGGCCCCCGAGACGTGCTGCCAGCTTTACATGCTTTCTCACTGCCCAGGCTGCTGAGGGATGTAGATTTAGAAGTTCCAGCCAAGCCAGAGTAGCTAAAATATATTAGCGAAACAGGGACGCTTTTTGCTTCAAAGGGCACTTACCCCTTAATCTACATTTGCCTAAAATGCACAGAAGATGCCTCCCGTCTCTTTAAAAAGTCTTCTAAAGCAGGTTTCACCCAGGAGGAAACATGCAGTACACTATGCGTCATGGTGAACGTAAAGGATCGTTTTTCCCTTACGGGCTGTGTCTAATGAAGACAAAACAGAAGGTCCTAGACCATTGCCCAACCAAGCTTTTCAATGAAAAGGCGACTATAATACTTCAACTCAAACCTGAAAGACGATTTTTCCAAATGTCTTCTGAATATAAGGTGCTATTAAGACTTTTAAATTTCTTTTTCCAAGACTTTTACTGGGTCCAGGTTATATATTCCCATTTCTTGATTAGAGTTTGGAAAAGAGGAAATAGAGGAAGGAAGAGGGGGCACAGAGTGAGAGAGAAAGCTTAGCATTATCTTTTCAAGACTAAAATGACACCACTTCATAGACACCAGCACCCCGTTTGCTTGGACAAGCCCCACTGTGCAGCCGTCCGCCCAAGAGCACTGTTTGTCCAGGTGGAACCTGCCATGTGCAGGGAGGTAGTGGACAGACGGAGGCTCCTGTCAGCTGCCAATGCTGGTGCTCGCGGCGTGGCAGACACTGCACTGGCCCTTGACGGGCATCATTTCACGTCAGAGGGCAGGTCCTGTTATTAGGTAAGTTTTACAGCGGAGAACACTGAGGCTGAGAGGTGACCGCATAGCTCGTGACAGCCAGATCGAAATGCAGAGCTGCCGGCCACCACGACGCCGGGCCCTGCTGGCACACTGCGATCAGCAACAACAGAGGGTCCCTTTGGCCTCAGTGGTGTGTCTCACTTGGAGACTGAAACCCTGATGGACACGTAGATGGAACCCAGGTTGCAATGGCTTCTTGGTGAATTGGATTTCCTTAACTTTGAAGGAAGCGCACAGAAGCAAGTGCTGTGTTTTTCAAAGATTATCCACTAGATGTCGCTAAAAGGATTGGGAAGTAACCGGGGAAAAGCGCAGCCGGTTTCTGCTCTTCCTTGCGATTGCACAAAAGAATAAATTGCATTTGTCAGGGTTTGCATGAATTATTTACCATAATCACCTAAATGTTTCTAAACTTTGAGTAATCCAAAGTGCATCGTGCCCCTGCGATGTGGGCACATTGGAGAGATGCCTTCCGATGAAACTGAGGGAAAGAGCCAGCCACCTGCCTGGGATTCCCATCATCTCCAAACCACCCAGTGTGTTTTTAAAACTGGATCAAAAGTTGTTCTCTGATGTCAGCCTCATGTTTGGAAACGGGAAAGCTCCTTACTTTAAAAAAAATTGGTGCAACTGTAAGGAACCTCTTGAAACGCACACGTGCATTTTCACACATGTCAAAAGACAAGTTAGTAAAACTTACCAAAATTGGGATTATTTTGTGAGGGAAAAAAAATCCTGCAGGTTCTAGAGAGGTAAGTGCTGCTCCCCGTCCAGCCCTCCCCACTGTGAGCTGTGTCACAGGCAGGTGGGCAGCGAGTGCCACGCAGTGAGCCGCCTCGTCCTGTTGTCAGTGTGCCCGCGTGGCCCCACCTGCGCCCCCACCTCAGGGCCAGGCAACCCTGGGACGCCACAGTGGCGCTAGGCAGACAGCACCCACTCCCACTTTCTCTTGCCCTCGGCAGCCGGGCTCTGCCCTGCACAATCGGACGATTTCTTAGCGCTGCTCCGTGGCCCCTTTAAGTGACGTCTGAGATCTGACACGGCGCCGTGGCTTCATCTGGGACTACGCTGACAATAACAACAACTGCGTGTGCGCACGTGTGCACGCACTCTGCGGACATCGCTTCCTTGGCTTGTCATGGCCACTCTATGAGGCAGACAGCACTGTCCCTATTTCACAGATGAGGAAACTGGCACAGGTGAGTGTGTTCCCCAAGGTCACACGGATAGCAGAGGTGGAGCTGGGATTTGGAACCAGCTCTGTCTGACTACAGCCAAAGCTCCCCGCCTCCCTGGAGCTGAGTTCTTTGGCGTCCACCCAGTGTTTCGTTCTTCAGTGGGGCTTCTCGCCTACTCGCTGGCCCTGGGGACCTGAACCAAAGTGCTGGATGACAGGTGAACAGCAACATGCATTTAAAGTAACCCCGTGGTCAACAAGGACTTACTGAGTACTTTCTATGACCAAGGCCTCAGATTAGGGCCTCCTATACAGGCACGTGAGGCAATGCTTCTGTCCAGCAAGCGGGGGGCCCAGAGAAGTACCCACTAAACAGACAGGGGCTCAGAGCGAGGAGTTTAGCTCCCTGCTAACCTAGTGATTCGAACAGACAACCTAGTGCTGGACTTTGCAGCAAAGGTTGGAATCTTCCAGGCCAAGAGGGCAAGGTGACAGGCGGTAAGTGGCAAGCTGGCAGACGGGCCCCTCGGCCCCTCTGTTGAGGACCTTAGGTGTGCACCCCCATCCCTACCCAGAACAGCTGCTTCAGCCCAGGCCCAGCCCCCAGCCTGCTCTTCCAGTTGCGCATCCACGGATTCGTCTGTGTGGCAGGAGCCTCCCTCCCACTCAGGGTCAGGTGTACCTGGTCACAGCTGCAGCCCTGACAGAGAACCTGGCTTGCACTGAGGCAAAAAAAGAAAAAGGAAGGAGATGGGCAGTCACTTCTGTTTCTTGCCCAAGGTGCTTCCCCTCCCAGTCCCAGGTCCCCCGCTGTCCACGGCCAGGCCTCCTCGGGGGTGGAAGCCCTGGCCGGCCCATCGTGCCAGGTGCAGGCAGCCTCGTTTCCCTGCTTGTCATGCAGGCCACCCCGTCAGTCACCCCAGCGGGTCCCGGGGGGATGGCTCGTCCAATTTATTCATTAGCAGTTGTGATGTTTAACTTTTTCCACTGGCTGCCCTTGGACGTTATCTTGGGAGCTAGCCTTGGTGCCGCCTTCCAGCGGTCCCCCGAAGGCCTGGGGTGGGGAGGGGTTCCCGGGGCCCGTTGCTGGCCGAGAAGAAAGGAAAATCTCAATGGCAAGGGGTGAGGCCACCTTTTCTTTGGCTTTTCTTCTATTTATAACCTGAACTGTTGTGTTTGCTCTGATATCAAAACAGTATCACGGGAGCCTCCTGACAGGAGAGGCAATAACACCGTTCATTAATCCTCGGCCCCGCCCTCCGAGCTCCTCGGCA
Organism: Avahi laniger; assembly: GCA_963575035.1. NCBI lineage: Eukaryota > Metazoa > Chordata > Mammalia > Primates > Indriidae > Avahi > Avahi laniger. Next base: position 112,153 of record CAUYSK010018677.1, read on the forward strand.
AAGGTGTGTAAACAGACTGGCCTCTCCCTGACCCCCGGAAACCAGCCCAGCTCGCCGCTTTGTCAAACTCGGGAGTGGGAGCATCTTAGAAACGCTCGCTCCACAGGAAGCACTTTCCTCCTCAGCCCTCCCAGCCCGGCCGGGACCCCCGGCCCCCACACGCACCCCGCGCCCAGCGCGCACACTCACACAGGTGACGCGACTGCAGCGTCCCCCGTGCTGGCAGAGCGCAGACCGAGGGGCGTGCAGATAAGCATCCTTTGAACTTGAGCAGAAAGCAGCTGCACGTTCTCGAGGCCCTCCTAGGCGCGTGCTGCCTGCGAAATGACCAGAACTGTCGCGGATCTCTTGCTAACCGCCCCCTTAGAGGATCTGGACCAGGGCACCTGGGCTTCCCCCGGTCTGCTGAGGGACTCAGCGGCCACATGCCACACCACGCACACGGTGACCCACACCCGGCAGGCACGTGTTCCCTGGCGAAGCAGCTCCCGGACTGCCCTACTGGGCAGAGGAGCAAAACGGCCCCAATGTCACAGGTTAAAGGACCACCTTGGCTTCAGGTTGGTCACTGCACTTTCATGAGGGCAGAAAGCTCAAAGTCCCAAAACAACACCGTCCAAATGTTACGTTCACATCCCTGAAACCAGAGCAACGACCGCCGTGCGGACTAACGCGGCCCAGGTCACGTGCAAGCAGAGGTCGGATCTGCTTGCTCGTCGGAGTCCCCTCCTGTTCTGAGCCACTTTTCTCCCGGCAACATCGCTGTCACACCACCCCACACGCCCACACACAACCTTCCCGGCCACGGGCCTGTGCCGGCGGGAGCCCCAGCTTCTCTGACACCGCGCCGGCACTCCCCTGCTGACCACCGCTGCTCGCCCAGGAGGGCCCCCAGCGTGACCCTCTCGGCACGTACGCTCCCTGGCCAGACTGGCTGGGAAACCCGATATTTCTGTACCTGGAAACGACAAGCCTTCCTAAGCTTAAGAGAATAAATTAGACTGGGGTTCAAGTAGGCTCAGCTGCGGCGGATGGGCAAATTGATTTGCTTCCCATCTGGGAGATTAAATTCCACTGCCCAAAAATGGCAGCGGGGTAATGAGCTGTCAGTCAAACGGCGCACGGCCAGGGCCGGGTGCATGATTGAAACCCGGGGGCTCCTCCTTAGGGCCCACGGAGGCCCCGGCTACGGGTTCCCACCCTGAGGAGGCTTCTACACCCCGGGAAAAGACACACGTGGCCCTGTGGCCACGTCCTCTAGAGGGAAGCGCCACCTCCGCAGCCGCAGGGTAACTTCAAGGAACTTTCTCTGGGCTCAGAGTGCAGTCACCGACAGCGTCTCCCGGATGTCATCGTGGGCAAGCTCAAACTGGGAGGACAACAACTTCCCTGAGGGACCCCTCTTTCCAGGGACCCCCACCCGAACTCTCCTGTGCGCCTTCATGTGCATCACCAGTCACCCCAGGGATTCTCAAGGGGCAGCGCCCCAAACCTCCACCAGAGCCCGCTCAGCCCTGCACTGCGCACAGACACACGCGCACACTCCGGCTTTCCCTGCGCCACAGCTTGAGGTAATGGCGCCAGCCTCCCCATTTCATAGCTAAGGAAGCTGAGGCTCACAGAAGCACAGAAGCTGCCTCCTGGCACCCTAGCAGTCCTGGGAATGGAGAAGGGCCGGTCCCCTCCCCAACCTCCCCCCGCCCGCACTCTCCCCACCCGGACTTACTCTGTAGGGCCACTCACATCTTGCTTTCAGGCCTCTGCACACGCCACCTCCTCATCAGAACACACTGTCGCCACTTATTTGTAGTCCTGCTCAACCTTGCAGCTCTCTGCTCTTAGACGTTCCCCACGCTTCCTCCAGGAAGCCTTCCCTGACCACACTGTCTGGGCAAGGTGCCCTCTCCCAATGCACCCCGCACCTGCGCACGCACCAGCCAGAGCACCGCGCCCACTGGGGCCAGCTATCCTGTGTCAACAGGGCCATCACCCTCATCAGACGCTGAGTGCTCTTCACGCACCCCTTCCCTGACCCCTCCAGGCCAAGCTCGTGGTGAGCGAGCAAAGGAGACCCCACCTTCCAAGGCGGCAGGGACCAGGGCCCTGGCACCTGCTGCGCCCTCAGTGCCTTGCCCAGAGGGCCCGAGTAGGGTGGGAGCTCTCTCCTGGTGGCCGTATGGATCACTGCCAGGACTCAAAGGCCAGGCAGCAGGCAGAGGGCCTGATCCAAAGAAGGCAGAGGGGAGGTGGGGGGAACACTTCTCTGAGGACATTCCTGACACTCCGTCCCTATAGAAGTCAGGTGGCAGCCAGGGGTGACACTGGACCACACATGGGGTCTGATGTTGGCACGAGGCCCCAGCTCGGCCCCTCTCACCACACTGCTAACCACGGCCTGGGTCTCCCGGCATCTGGGGCTTCTGCTTTCCCCGGCTCCTGATTTGAAACGGGAGTGGACATGGGACCTTTCTGGCTAGACGCTAAATCCGCGGCATCAGTAAATAAGGAAAACGGAGCAATGTCTGCAGGTGCCACCTGTGAATGGCGGCAGCACAGAGCCCTTGCCTGTGTAGCAGTCAGCTCGGTGGACACATTTTTCAGGCCAGGGTATTGGCCAGAGGGCATATGTCCTTGTTGGGCCACCAGCAGCACGTCCCGACGACCCTACACGCAAGCTTGAGTCAGGAAGCTTCTTCTCACAGCCCAGCCTGGGACAGAAGGACTTGGTCCTGCTGCCAGCTCAGGCCCCGGCCTGGGTCCGCGTGTGTTGGGCTCCCACGGCAGAAGACAGGCGGCTGATCGCAAGTCCAGGAAGAGTGGCCCTGTGAGTCCCCATGTGCCCGATGGGACAGTGTCCAGCTCTCTACTGCCCAGACCCCACAGCACAGAGGCAAAACCATCCCTTCGTGAGACTCAGAGGCACCTGCCACCTCTGTTCAGGTACAAAAGCGACAATAACCGCACGACACATGACCCGCGCTGGGGAGTAGCGGTGGAGCGAGGCTAAGGAGCCTGCCGGTGTCATTTCGTCAAATCCTCCCAACCGCCCTGCAAAGCGAACATCATCGCCCTGCTTCCAGGTAAGGGAGCTTGAATCAACAGGCGAAGGACTTGCCCAGGCCACACAGCAGGACCCCGGCAGAACCAGGATCAGCCAGGAACGAGTAACTCTGCAGGTGACGCTTGGCACCCTGCCTCCCCGGCCTTGACAAGGCTGCTGCCCCACTTTACAGAGAAAGAGGTGAGGAGAAGATTCACAAGCACCTTGTCAGAGGCCACAGAGCTCCCGAGCGTGGGAGCTGAGGTCTGTGCTTCCTCTTGGGCCTCCCGGGTGGAGCCGGAGGACCCTGGCAGAGCCCAAACTGACACAGGAAGCAGCCCCCAGCTCCGCTCCTCCCCAGGTTGGGGTCCGACCGGGGCCTTCCAGTAATTAGTGGGCCCTTGTTAAGACCCAGTCGCGCCGTTCCCGGGCCAGCACTTGTTTTTGTTCCCATGCGGAGGCCCTCGCAGGAAGGCCAGGCGCACGTGCGCGGCCCCATAAATCCAGCCGGCGTCGCTCATTACAAGGTTCCGCTTCACGACTCCGCCGGCCCCAGCCCGCTCGGGCTCCGCAGGCCGACGGGCCTCCCTGCAGCCGCCCGGCCGCCCGTGCCGCAGACATGAGCTCATCCAGCACGTCGCGTGTGAGGAAGTGGCGGGCGGCGCTCTCGGCAGTGCGGGGACAATGTGCCTATTAAGGCCTGTCAGCCCCCCAGCCACCCGCCCCGCCCCCGGGGCAGGACCACCCCACTCCGGGCCCTGCCCAGCTCCTGAGGACGGCACTTCCAGGATCCGGGTCATGGGGATGCGCCCTGTGGGCGTGGCCCGTCCACTCAGCACGTGGCCACAGGAAGTCAAAGCAAGGCGGGGGCACCTGAGTGGTGGGAGAAGCGGGCTCAGGGTCAAAGCCCATCCCGGGGGACTGGCCACCTCCCTGTGGGCTCTTGGGCAGGTGGCTCAATCCCTTGGACCTCCATACCCACGGCTGTAAAATGGGAAGCTACTCACCATCCTGGCCACCCCACCCCTGGGACACTGCCACGAACAGATGACAGAACAGAGGGGCAGGTGTCCCATAACCCAGGCAGCCTGTGGAGGTAGACCAGCACAGAGAGAAGCACAGGCAGGGAAAGCACCGCTCTGCGCCCGGGACCTTCCGCCCTGCACCGTGGCTCTCCCTCGGTGGGAAACCGGGCTGGTCCGTCCTTCTGTGGTCTGAGGACCTGGTGGGGGCATGACAAGGTTGGCCACCGCCGCGGGATCTTGGGGCAAGTCACCTTGCCTCTTCAGGGCGTGGTCTCCTCTTCCGTGAAATAGAACTGACAGCACAGTGTTGGTCATAAACACTTAATAAATGGGAACTGTCTCTATAGCTTCTACTGACACGTGGGGTGGAAGCCGGTACCTGCCGGAGCTGGGATCCACCTCTGGCTGTGGTGTTGGAGAGCCGCCCCCTAGAGCCCTGTGGCTGCCTGCGGCTGAGGGTGCCGAAGACATCGGCAAGCCCTTCTCCACGTGGTGCCACCATGGCTCAGAGAGGAGCTGGGTAATGTCCAATTCGGAAGGAACATTTTAGAACTGCAGTGTCCAATACAGTAGACACTAGTCACATGTAGGTATGTAGACTCATTAAAATCAAATAAAATTAAGATTCAGTTCCTTGTGCACACTTGCTACATTTCAAGCACTTGGTGGCCACATGTGACTAGTGGCTACCACATCGGACAGCTGTGATTATAGAACGTCTCCAGCATCGCAGAAAATCATATTGGGTGGCTCCGTTCTAAAACACCGAGTCCACGGAGCCCTTCAGAGTGACACCCCAAGCTTTCCATACCATTCGACTCGGTATGGAGCAAAAATCCCAGCGAGGGTATTTCCAACGAGCCAATGGTTCTATGCTGACAATGCTAAAGACAGAGATAGTCGTGACTGTGGACACAGTAATACCCACGTGTGGGGCATTTCTAAGTTCCAGGCATGACGCTTGGTGCCTGACATTCATCATCGCGTCAACTCCCCACAAAATACTTTGTCATTAGTGACGTATCTCTATTTTATAGACTCCGGCCGAGGAAGCCCAGCAAGGTGGTGGGGTAAAACCAGCCGATTCCACAGCCGCCTGTCCCACCCCCCTCTCCGGTGCAGAACCTGTCCAGCCTCCCGGTGTTTGGAACAGGTTTACACACACAGGGGTTCTTGCCCTTTCCGCGAGCTGTCTGTGCGTCTCTTCCTCTCAGGAAAGCTCAGACTTGTCTGGACCCGGGCCGAGGGCTACTCAGGTCCTTGTAGAATTTCATGCTCTGGACAGGCCTGCGGGGGCCACCCCTGACTGGCGGAGCTGCCCTGGCCCGACCAGCCTCCCCAGCTCCTGGAGGAACCTGCTCACTGCCCAGCTCCAGCCCACTGGGGCCAGGTACTGCCGAAGGAGGGGCAGACTAAGGCCCCGGCTGTGCCGCCAAACTCCTTCCCGGCCATAGCCCCTGCAGGGTCAGGTCACAGAGCTGAAAGGGACAGCAAGCGTCAGATGGCTGGCCCGACGCGAGCACCTGTGAGCAGCAGCAGCCCACGTGCTTCTGCTCAAAGCCAGCGTGTCACACACACCAAGGCACAGAGAGCAGGACAGGGTGACCATGGCCAGGCTCTGAGAGTGAGCCCGCTGGACACCTGCTAGTTTAGAAACCCAGAGTCTCAGGCACCCAGCAGGGCAGGGAAACGTTCCTGGGCAGGGGATCTCTCGCCCGCACACCGACAAGGGCCACGCAGGCCAGGCGGCCTCCAGCAGGGACTCACCAGAAACACTCTGCTGGCCAGGGGCAGCCCCACAGCCGGACCCCGCTGTCCGCAGCATGAGCCTGCTGAGCTCGTCGTGCGGGCGGGGCCCAGGCTCCGAGTCCCCAGCACCTGAACCGCTTGCACCTCCCTGCCGAGGGCGGAGGGAAGCTCTGCACCCCCCACGCCTGATCCCACGTTTGTCTCGCTGAAGCCCTAGGGCTCCAGTTTAAGAGCCTTTTTATAGACTCCTATAAAGGAGAAAGTGAACTTTTAAACATGTTTGCACTTCACTAAGTCAATACGCATAAAAGGGACAACAGCTGAGCTTCCTCTGCCACTTGCGGTCCAGCAGGGCTGGAGGGCGGTGGCAGGGCCATCAGGCTCCAGTGGGCACCCGTGGCGGCTGCTCCTCACCCACAGGCCCGGAGCATGGCCCCCAGTTTGCAGGCCAGCCGTCCGCCTGGGCCACGGGCGGGCACTAATGAAGCCGGAAAGTGTCCCCCGGCTGGGCTAATGGGCGGCTCCCATCCCCACTCAGCCGAGACGGCCCCCCAGACGCACGCTTCCATGGGAAGATTTAGAGGAGGGGAAACGCGGAAGCTGTAAAGTTTTACTAGGAATTCTCAACCATCCTCCTTTGGCCCCGACACTCACGCTGCCCTTCATTTTTAAGAGAGCTTCCTCTTTGCTTTGAACTTACCCCTTGAAGCCAAGCAGCTCCGTGCCCGCCTCCAGGATCCAGGATCTAGGATCTAGGCTCAAACTCCAGAGGGGCCTGCCTGCCCCGGAGGAAGAGAGAGAGGCCTGCTCAGGGCACCCCAGAGGGCATCTCCTGCCCCACCTTGCCCTGGAACCATCCCCAAGGATGCCATCTACCTGCCATCTTGTTAAGGTCAAGGGAACCAGAGTTTTATGTCTGAGACACAACATACTCCCGGGGCTGGATTTACGGACATCTGCGCACAGCTCTCCACTTGCTCGTTTGTACCAAGCACCTCCCATGTGCCAGGCGCAGATGAACAATGCCAGTGGCAGCCACCATTGATTGGGCCATATTGGGCACTTGGTAGGCATTAGCTCAGTGGTTCAGAAAGGGGACATTAGAGTCAGTTCCTGGGTTTAAGTCCCAACTCTGCCACTTACTAACTGTGATCTTGGGGGCATCACTCAGCTTCTCTGGGTCTATAACTTACCCATAAAATAGGAACAATAATCACCCAACACACACACACACACACACAACCCATGAGATTGTGGCCAGGATTAAGCAGCACAGTATATGTGCCCAGCATACAGTAAGTACTCAATAAATGGTAGCTTAAAGCTCTGACAACTCTGCAAGGAGAACACCATTATCCCCTTTTTGGGAAGGAGAGAGTTGAGGCTTACAAGGTTAAATGACTTACTCAAAGGTTACATGGGAAGAAAGAGACAGAGCTGGGTTTGGATCCCAGTTCTCTCAGACTCCAAAGCCCAAACCTTAAATGCTATAGTGCAAAACACTCCAGGCTTGAGAGCAAAGCAGGCCCCCAAATAAGTGAGAAAAGCTTAGTGTTGATAAACTTACCTAGAATTTTGCAAATCATCAGATCTCCAAAGCAATTATTTTAATTTCAGCATCATGGTTTAGTGTTGTTTCTTACTGTGAGCGGGCAATGGTGGGGGTGGTGGAGGTGATGTCGTGATGTTTTCCATGCTTAGGGGAGCAGTCTAGTGCGTGGGGACGATTTTTATCTGCTGTGCAAGATCAGACCCTTATTCCATGGCCAGTTAACTGGACACAGCTCCTGAGAGGATGGGCCGCCAGGAGGTCTCTGACTGGCTGTGTACTCAGTGTGGGGTGGGCAGGGGTATTGCAGGCAGAGATCAAGGCCCCCTCATTTCCCACCACCTCAGAGCTGTCTCTCGGCCGTATCCTGGCCTGGAATTATCTGGAAGATCGAGATCTCTTTGCACATTCTGAAGATCGTCTGATAACCACCTTTGTGGAATTCTTACTTTCTAGGGGAATGTTGGGATCACTCATGAAACAGTTTCTCCTTGTTTCTGAATGATCATGAACTCCCAGTGTCCAAGTATAAAGCTAGGACTGGGATGATGTTCCAGCCTGGAATCAGCCAACTGTCAAAGTCAGAAATGATGGATCCGTGGAGAACATCTGGGTGGCAGGTAGGGAAACCGAGGCCCAGGGTGCAGAGGGACTTGCTCACAGCCAGTCCCAGTCTCCTGTCAGTGCCGAGACGCAGGCGTCACTGTCTTGCCTGCCTGACTTTCTCTCTTTGCCTCATGCTCTTTTATAAATGCCCTGAAATGCCCAGATCCCATGGCGACTGTCTGTGCTGAATTCCTCTCTGGATAAGGAGTCGGTTTGTTTTTCTAAGCTGTGAAGAGGCCTGGGGAGGTGAGGATCGGTTAGGTTCCGGAGGATGCCCGCCTGAGCAAAGGCCGGCCTGCTCACAGAAGGTTCTCGAGGCCTTCAGAAAGCAAAACACCGAAGCCGACTGTCCCCGTCCGTCACCACAGCCCCATCCCCAGCTCCTCCTAACACAGTGGGCCGCCAATCACACGCTCTCTTGTTGCAGCCGTGGACAAATGTGTGGTTTAGCGCTCACCGTCTGACTACGCCATGGCTGAAAGGTATTTTGGAGAAAAGCGCAGAGATCCCACCACTGCCGTGGCTTTCTACACAGGCGTGAAAGTGGGGGGGTTCTCCCTGCCATTCCTGCATGGTCCTCAGCACCCACCTCTGGCTGGCATGCACCCTGCTGGGGACCTCGGCCCTCCAGAGCACAGCTGCGGGCACAGCCGTGGGGCCAGAAACCTTCCGGAAATGCAGTCGGGTGGAGAGAAATCCCCGCTGCAAAGCTGGTCATCGTGATTGCATGGGAGAGAGGAGTCACCATCGTCAGCGAGGCAAAGGCTGTCCCCAGCGACCAGTGTCCCTCCGTTTGCTCCTGATCTGCTGTCGGATGTAATTCCAGAGGAAATGAACGCTGAGATGCATGGCGGTACATGCCTGAAGTCCCAGCTACTCGGGAGGCTGAGGTGGGAGGATCACTTGAGCCCGGGAGTGGAGGCTGTGGTGATCTATGCACTACACTCCAGCTTAAGCAACAAAACAAGACCCTGTCTCTAAAAATAAATAAATGAATAGATAGTTACAGAAAAGAGAAGATCTTAACAGATGCCAGGGGAGATAAAATCTACCTCCTGCCCCACATGAGCTCGCTGCCTACAGGGCTACCTATGGGGACAGCCACTACACCCTTTGTTGAGAGTTACCAGGCAGGTGGCTTTGCGGGCATCATGTTATCTGGAGGAAACCATGGAGGGTCTCTAATCTGGCCCCTTCAATAATAGATGAGGACGTCGGGTTCAAAAAGAGAGAGGGGAGATCTTCGCATATGTTGTCTCATTTTCTTGGCAGACATGAGACTTCGGGGCCAGAGAACCCACCCCCAGCCTGTGTCCCTACCACAGAGGGCTGAATGTTCCTGGGCCCGGTGCAGGTGGGCATGCAGAGAGCAGGTGGTTCCCGAAGCCATGTGACAGGCCCCATGAAGGCAAGGAGAGCCCTAAAGGCCCCCGCACACGGACCACACAAGCACACCCTCCCTGGTGCACGATGGCTGTGCCTTGGAAGAAACCACCCTCTAACGACACGAGCTGGCTGCTGAGGCCTGTCCTGGCACTGCACACCTCACTACCGTCCCAGGACAGCACCCAGCCCAAACCCAAACCAAGCCCTGCCAAGAATGGCTATCCCTGACCCCATCCGAAAAGTCCCCAGCCAGTCGCTCGTCTGTCTCGGAATGACCATCTCAGAGCAGACACAGAATAATCTCCCTCTTACTCCCCGGATGGCCACGGTTTTCTGAGGAGACTGGCCAACAAAAATAGCACATAAAAATAAGTCCAGAAACCAAATTTCCAGCTCCAGGATGATGAACGTCTATTTGTAAGTGGTGGACCAAACTTCCTGGGACAACTTCCCAGAGCCCAGGGCCATCTGCCATGTCCCATAACCCCTAAGCCCAGAGGTGTCGCTGGCAATGTGGTCTCCACGGACAGCAGCTTTCTGGGGAATCTCTTCCCACAACTACCTTCCCCCCAGGCCCTGGGCACGAAGGACGGACGCAGCTGCAGGTGGTACGGCGGCCAGCCGACGTGCAGCTGGAGAGGTCTGTGGGATGCGTGGACTGGCGAGCGAAGAAGCAGCGTTTGTCTCCGAGCAGAAGCCGCTGGCCCGGAGGCGTGGCCGCAGCAGTTACTCCACTCAGTGACAACCAACTGTTTGCTTATTCCAAGAATCGTATGGCAGGTGTTTCCCTGGATGGCACTCTGGAATCACCTCACAAGTGGCCGTCTAGGGACAATTCACTCTGCAGATGGCCTTGGCCAACCCAGTAACACTTGGCAACCTCCGGGCTCCTGAGTGGCCAGAGGGTGCTAATGCTCACATTAACATGAATTGAAATGCAGAAGAAACTGCTCTAAGAAAAGAAACTGGATGCGCCCCCAAACCGAATGCGGCCAGTTTATAACACGGAATCCAACTCTCAGGCCACCTGACCTCTTCAGAACGTTTTAGGAGCCAATAAACAGGCCACAAGGCCTCTGAACAGCCAAAAGAGCTGCCACAGCTTCCACCCCCAGAAAGTTCGTTCCCCTTCTCCCAGAGCAACTCCCTCAGAGCCGGCGACACCGCCCCACGTAAGCTCGTCTGCGTGGCCTCCTACCTAGCACAGAAGGTTAGCGGGACCACCCGCAGGCGGAATGCTAACACCAGCAGAAGTGACAGCTACCATCCAAGAGCAAAGACAAGCAGGACTGTCCAACCAGATGAAAGGACACTTTTAAAAATGTGGCCTGCCACCACTCAGGGCAAGGACAAAGAGTGTCATATATGTGAGTAGGCGCTGAGTTATATCCCGGAACAGAGCCTGGCACATTGCAGCATGCAAATATACACATATATATTTTTAGCTCGAAACAATTGCAATTAATTAAGTTTTCCTGAGTTAATCATTAGTACAATGACTGCCGAACGGAGATCTTTCTAGCCCCACCATTCCTTCCACACTGATCAGCTGGCACTCTACCATGGGGAGGAGCTTTCTCTGCTTTCACGCTTATTTATGCCAGTGTGAGCTCACAGATTGCTATTTAGTGGGTTTTAATCCATTACTATTGTTATATGTTTTGCTCCTCGAATGTCTCAGATTGGGCCAGTGGAAGCCCCTTCGAGCTGTTTCCATGTCCTTTTGACATGTCTGTGTCCCTCTTTAGCACTTCCTTACTTTCTGACATAAAGAGACGCTCCAGGCTTATCTTGCACTTTTCCTGTCCCAGCCCTGGAATCAGCCATTTCTCCAAGGAGTTCTGTCCCCTCCGTGGAAGATGGCATCAGAAACCATTATCATATAGCAAACAGCAACCAGGCACGCCGTTTGCTATGTAAGTATCATTGTTTCTAGGCCCTTCCAGGAGAAAGAGCTCAGAAATGTTCCTGTGCCTGTATGCATGGGTGTGTACAGTCGTGTGTTGAATGATGATGTTTTTGTCAAGGGTGGACCACATACATGACAGTGGTCCCATAAGATTATAGTACCATATTTTTATTATACCTTTTCTGTGTTTAGATATATAAATACTCACCACTGTGTTCCGTTGCCTACAGTGTCTGCACAGTATCATGCCGTACAGGTGTGCAGTCTGGGTGCACAGTAGCTGTGCCGTGGGGTCTGTGTAAGCACTCTGTGATGTTTGCACAGCGATGACATTGCTTAACAGTTCTCAAAACGTATCCGTGGTTAAGTGACGTATGAGGGTGTGTATATATCACACATTTACATCCAGACTTATTTCTATACTTATCTATATTGAAAACCATGAGTTTACACCAATACCGCCAGTAACACTGGGCTCATCCTAGCCTCCCCTTCCATATCTATAACTCGCTTTTCCAGCGGAGAAAACTGGCCTCTGGAACCCTTCATGCATTGACTTATCTGGTCGGTCCCTCTGTGTGCAACCAAATTCTCCAGCCCACCGGGCTGCCGCCTCGCTTAGCCACCGTCCGCATGTGGCTTTGGACCTCCGCCAGGGACTATTCCCTGTTGGGATTTTCTTTTTAAAATAGCTTTAGCGAATTATAAATTATTTACCATAAAATTAACCCACTTTAAGTGTATTATGATTCAATGATTTTTAAGTAAATTTATAGAGTTGTGTGACCTTCACCACAATTCAGTTTTAAACGCTTCCATCACCCCCAACACACTCCCCAGTGCCTATCTGCAGCTCCTTGCCATCCCCATCAACCTGACCTGCTTTCTTTCTCTTTAGATCCGCCTCTTCCATAAAGTTCACGTAAAGGGAATTATGTCTTTTTTGTATATGACTTATTTCACTCAGCATAAAGCTTGTGAAGTTCATCCATGTTGTAACCTGTCAGTAATTCCTTCATTTTTATTGCTGCATTGTATTTCATTTTATAGCTATTTCATACTTTGTTTACCCATTAACCAAATCAATGAACATTTACATTGTTGCGAGTTTAGGACTATTACGTAGAATGCTGCTATGAACATTCAGTGCAAGTCTTTGCGTAGATGCATATTTTCATTTATCTTAAGTAGCGTGGTAGGCAGAATACTGGGCTCCCAGATTGCTAATCAGCTGACTTTAAGAAAGCAAGATTATTCTGGATTATTTATATTATGTCCACGTCCTAATCCCTAGAATCTGTGAATATATCACACAGCAAAGGGGAATTAAGGTCACAAATGAAGTCTGCTGATCAGCTGACCTTAAGAAAGTGAGATAACCCGGATTAGGCCCAGTCTAACCACAGGGGTCCTTAAAAGTGGAAGAGACAGACGAGGACGTCAGGCCCACGCTGCTGGCTTTGAAGATAAAAAAAAGAAGGCCATGAGCCAAGGAACCGCGGCAACCTTGGGAAGCTGGGAAGGGCAAGGAAACAGACTCCCCCTAAGGCCTCGACGAAGGAGCGCGGTCCTGCTGACACCTCCACTGCCGCCCGGCAGGACCCTGGTGCACCCCGACCCACCCCCGAAACTGCAAGACAATAAGTTTGTGTTGTTTTAAGCCATTAAATTTGTAGTGATCTGTTACAACCATATTACAAAACCAATACAGGTAGACACCTGAAAGTGAGTATCGGGTTGGATAGTAAGTTTAAGTTTTTAAGAAACAACCAACTGGTTTTCAAGATGGTTATACATTTTACATTCTTACTAGAAATGTATGATCTGGATCAGTTTGTAGAGCCCCGAAACGGTGGTTTTTGGCAGTTTCATCCAGTTTTATCATTGCTTTTTGGGAAGAGGATTGGCCAAGCTTCTCATTCCCCACAAGGAACGCAGTGGCTTTTCGACTGAATGGTTGAAGAAAGAAAGAAGGAAGGAAAGAGAGGAGGAAGGGAAAAAAGGTCAAATATTTGTTACTGGCTCATTGGCAATACTGAAAGACAACAAATTTCAGGGGTTCACACCCCTACCCCGCCTCTTACTAGCTGTATGACTCTGGGCAAACCGTCTCTCTTCTGCGAGCCTCAGCGTCCTCACTATGCAATACCATTCGTAACCACCGAATCTGCCTCCTGGTTTGGTGAGGAGGATTAAATACAATAACATGATTGAAGCGCATGGTCAGTACTTGGCCTCCAATAGCTATCAATTGTTGCTAATGTTCTTAATGATCAGGCCAATAAGAATAGGTTAAGTTTTGCCTATTCTGCTCTATTAAGAAGATAAAAGGATGTGTAATTAATAGTCAAAACCACAGAGTATAGGTTCCTAGACACATAAACAGTTGTCCTAGTTGGCAAATTTTTCAAGTCACTCATAGATTTCAGAAACCTAAAATTTAACTACAGAATTTTACAAATCATCTGTTGTCAGTGATTATCCAGACACCACCAGTTCTTCCATCAGTAACAATTCTATATAATTGTATAAAATTTTGTACTTCTTAACATCTTTTCAGTATATACCTTCAGGTGATCTTCCATCCAGCTCAGTGGATAGATAAAACAAGAATTATCCCATTTGACAGATTAGGAAAACTGAGGCCCAGAGCTGTCAAGTAATTCTCTTAAGGCGCTACAGAGAGGAGGCGGCAAAGCTGCTTCTGTTTCCTTTTCTCCAGTGAATGCCACGGTTTCCACCCACGGGCACGGTGCCCTCCTCTCTTTCGCTCACATCGTTTGCTCGCTGAACATGGAAGAGATTAGGAGTCATCAAATCCACTGATGCCAACAACACGGTCAGTGTCCATGAACACATGCTGATTTCATTATAATTCTGCTCGTGGTGTCGGGAGCAGCCATGCACGGCTTGGTGCGGATCCGGGACTCTCCATGCAAAGAATGAGCCATGCTTAGGTTAAACTGGCATTTGTTCTGAGCCCAGTGGCATTTTTCACGCATTTGTAAATGGAAATGAGTCGAGGCCCCAAAGCCAATCACACAGAGCAAGTCGAACACCCGCAGAGCCCACGGCGGAGACCCTGCCAGCAGACCCGTGGCCCTGCGAGAGCTGCCACGCCCGGCCTCCCCAGCACAAACCCTCCCTCGCACAGCCCATCGCGCCTGCCGTCCCAGACGCGTCCTCACAGTGGCCCCAGCCCAGCGTCCTGTTGCTCTCCCCATCCACGGATGAGGAAGCAGAGACTCAGAGAGGTTAACTGATTTGCCCAGGTCACACAGCTGGCAGGTGGTGGACCCGGGCCTCGCACTCGGGTCACTAAGACTCAAACCTCTATGAGCTCCTCGTGCCTCTCCTGTGTCCCTTGCCACATAGACCCCCGCTCCCACCCAGCCCTCGCTGCGCCCCCTCGATCTGAAGGGCACAGTGTAGACGCTGGACGGCCCTGTAACACAGGGGAAGGGGTGAGCAGAACCGTTTCAGCCACCGAGGCCACCTCCGCGCAGCCGCTGCCCTCCCGGGCTCATGAACAAGGTCACCTCCTGCTGTGAAGCCCTAAGCAGAGACCGCCAGGAGGCAGAAGCCGTCCGTGCAGAAGAGCAAGGCCTCGGGGACCCACAGAACTTGCCGGTTTTGTTGTTACCATTTTTTGCTCTTACGGTTTGGGGTTCGCTGCTCCGGGTAAAGCTAATCCGTGAAATAAGCGACGCCTCACCCTCCTGAGCGGAGTCTTTAACTTCGTCAGAGGGCACGAAGACGAGCAGAGAATGAGAGCAACGTGGAACCGTATCAGCCCGTTTCAAACCCAAGACAGACGAGTCAGAACCAAGAGCCGCGTCCGTCTGTCTCTGTCTCATCCCTCTCGCGCGTGCACACAGACACACGACCGGAGTTCGCATCCCACCCCCAGAGGATGTCTCAGGGCTCTGCTCTGGGCTGGGTTCCAAAAGCCTGGGAAGCGCAGGCCCTGCATTCCAGCTTCTGCCACACCGACAGCCCCGCTGGGCATAGCAGCCTCTGACGGGGAAGGGCCACACCTGCCTGTCCCCAGGATGCCAGTGAGGGCCAGGACGTGTCTCCCGCCCACTTTCAGAAACGCTGGAGAGAGGGCCACAGCTGCAGCTCCCTGGCGCTTGTGGCCTTGGGGCGAGACCACAGGGAGCAGCTGGCCGCCAGGGTTGCTCCCCACATTCCCCGGGGCGGGGCAGGTTGGGGGTGTGCAGAGGGGAGCAGACGAGACTCACCAATTCTGTTTTTGAAGGGGGGTTGTTCACACTCATTCCTTCATGGCTAACTCGGGCAGACAGCATGCTAGGAACTGGTGACCAGCACTGGCACAGCATGTCACAGTTTTCAAACCATGTATGTCACATGTGTTCTCCCCAGTGACTCACACAGTGCTTCTACGGCCAGACAGGGCAAATATCGTGTCCACTTTACAGATGAGCACGCTGATGTCCAGAGGTGACTTGTCAAGGTCACAGAGCAAGGAAGTAGCCAAACCAGGCTGGGAACCCGGAACTGAGAGTGTGGACAGGCCACGCGACCTCCTCACTGGCTTCTTGTGGCAGGTAAGGTGTGCCAAAGAGCGACACATGAGAAACATCCCAGAGATGAGGGGTCGGCACACCACTCCTGCCTGTGCCTGTCCCCTCAGCACTGGGGCAGCCCTTCTGTCACCAGCCAATCCCTGCCCCAGGCTCCCAGGTTAGCGCCAAGGACAGGCCTCCGTTCAAGTCCCAGTTCTACCACCTTCACTTCCCTGTGCCTTGCTGTTCTCGTCTTTAAAATGGGCACAACGAAGCAGCTCGCTCACACAAGCGCTGCAGGAGTTGAGCAGGACAAAGCACGTGCCACGCTCCCTACCTCGCCCGGCCGGGGTGAGCGCTCCACGGAGTCAGCGCTCTCGCTACCATCGCTCCTTGGCGTGCAGCCTGGGACGCTGCGGGGGCTCAGCCCCCTCGCCTGCGTTGACCAGAGCCCCCAGGTCGGCGGGTTGGCTGCTTCCCTGCCCTCCCCTCGGGAGGGGGCGGAGGGAGGGGCGAGGAGGCGTCCAGCAGGATCTGCCACCTCGTGGCTGGGCACTCCCGTTTCTCGCCTTTGTCTGCACCCCTGAAACTGAGAGGCCTGTCTAGACTGAGCGGCTACTGTAAGTAATCCAGGGAAAATCTCCCTGAAACCCGATCCCGCCCTTATCGAGGGGCAGGCAGATTAGCCTGGCTGATTGAACAAGGGACGCCGAGGCTTTAACGCGACCTCCATGTGTCTCCCGCGCAGAGGCGGCTCTGGACAGGGCGGCGGGGTCAGGGCGGAGGGCTCCTGCCGGGGCACCAATAATCACCCCACTGCCACGTCCGCCACGAGGGGTGCTTTGCAGGACCCAGGGCTCCTGCTTGGCCTCACGTGCCCCACACGCTGTGTCTAGCAGCATCATCATCATCGTCGTCGCCCCTACCTCACAGGCACTGACGTGAGCACCTTGCTCGAGGTCACGCAGGAGAAAGCAGTAGCGACCGGAGCCAGCACGGTCTGTGTGCCACCGAGGCCGGAGCTCTCGCCCACGCTCACATCCTGCCCTTGACGTTCGCACGCTGCGGGCAGCACACCAGGGCTCCGCTCACGGCTCCGGACGGCCTGCCGGCATCCGCCAGCGCACGGTCTCCGACACCGTCGCGGGCGTGGGAGTGCTCTGTCCGCCGTGTGCACCTGCCAGCCAGCTCCGCGACCACAGGAAATCTTCTCTTCCGTTTTTATCTGAACCATCAGGCTTGGGAACTGACAGGAAACGAAGCAAGGCTGCCCGCCTCGAGAGCCCTCAGAGTGAGCGTGATGCCGGCACAGGCGGCAGGGCTGCTGGTCATGCGTGGAGACCACAGGCCAAGAGCAGAAGAGCCATCCTGGCCACGATCTGCCAGTCCCCACGAGGCCCGGATGCCGGGAAGTGTGGCTGGTACATTCTGCTGTCCACGTGCTCGGGGGTGGGGGCCAACGGGGACAGGGTGAACTAGTCACAGCCCGGCCCGTGCCGATGTGAGGCCAGGGAAGAGCAGTCCACGCCATGGTCACTCCAGCGGGCCACACCTGACTGCCGCCTACTCTGTCACTCACCTGTGTGGCCACGAGATGTCACCTACCCTGCCTGAGCCTCATCAGCTCCATTTTACAAGTGAGAATTCCAGCCTCCCTACCTGCTAGAAGTTAAATGAACCACCCTTGCCCTGAACGTAGGCTAACCTCTGCCCATGGCAAGACTCAACTCCCTAAGGGTGAAGCCCCCCAGCCAGAAACTTTTACTAAAACTCAGAATTGATGTACCCTGTCAATGAAATGTCATCTTCCGACAGCAACAAGGCAAGAGAGTCCCGTTCCACCCTGTCCTTGCAGTCCAGACCGTGTCCAGCGCACGGTCTCCGACACCGTTGCGGGCGTGCGAGTGCTCTGTGCAGTGACCGCTGATGCGCTCGGAGCGAGCAGCCGAGGTGGCCGCGCTCAGGCAGCCCCTCGTCGCTGCCCATAGCGCAGGTGTGCGTGAGTCTGTCTACCTGGGACACCACCACCTGGGTGGCACTGCGACACTGAGAGGCGTCCACTGAAAGGAGGGCTGCTGTGCCTGGGGCCTCATGCCACGGACGGGAAACTGAGGCCCAGGAAGATTTCATCAAGGAAATAACACAGGCTTCCCCTTAGGACTCAGAGTTTCCACGGAAGCATTATCAGCTCATTAACTAGAGTGGGTGACTCTGATCCCCCAATAATACCTCTTAGGGATTTTTTTGCAACCTGAATATCCAGCTGGGGTCCTAATTCATTTCAGCAAATGGCATCCGATGCACTTCTGCCTCTGTGATCTCAGCCTAGATAATCCCTGCTCTCCTGGTTTCCTGTTGACCAGGTAACACCTGCGCTCCCAGCAGCCCCTCCCCTGCTCTCTCACTGTGCCCCTGTGTGGGCCCAACGTCCCTCCCCAGCCACACAGCCCAGGACCCAGCCCCCTACCACCTTCTGGACAGTGGTCCCTTGGGTTCTTTTTAATCCACCTGCCTCAACCAACCGGCCCACTCACTTGGCCAGAGGGCAGTTGCTTCATCTCCAATAACTGGCCAATTTCTTCTTCCTTTGACTTCACGATCAGGCCAGGAATGGCCACTAAGCCAAGCCCTCCCTTAGGGACGAGGCCCATGCCACGGATGGTCCTGACCGGCGTGACACAGGGCAGAACATGGCTGTGAGGCACCTTGGCCATGAGGACGAAGGGGGCGAAAGGGAAGGCGGGTGTTTCCCTGCAAGGCGGTGCAGTGCCAGCTCCTGTGTGGGCAGCAGAAAGACAAGACACGACCCCTGCCCTCGGGAACCCCGTCTGACCAAGGCTGAGCTGTGACTCGGGGGTGGCTCCCTAGACGGGACCTCTGGGAGGGTTTTGCTTAGAGTCAGGCAGGAGGCCTGGGGCACAGGTGTTCCCGGGGGAAGGTAAGGTGTGAGGGAGGAAAGGCAAGGCTCAGGGAGACTCCTGGGGGAAGGACGCACGGGGCTGAGACCACAGGTGAACCGTATGCCACGGGAAAGGGGAGCCACTGAAGACACAGAGCAGGGCTGAGTTCTCGAGAGACCACTCTGGTGGCAGAGGAGCAGGTGGATGAGGGCAGAAAGGTGAGCAGTAAGTGGCTGTTGCAACGGTCCAGGTGACAGGGGTCTCCAGGACCCTTTACCATTTGTAAGCTGTGTGACTTTAGGCAGATTACTTAACCTTTCTGAGCTTTAGTCTCCAGAGCCAAATGGAGACTCTAACAGCAGGGCTGTCATGAGGACTGAACCTGATAATACATGAAAAGCATTTAGCACGGTGCCTGACGCACAGTAAATGCTCAATAAATGTTTGCTTAGAAAAACAAAAAGGCAAAGGCTGAATTCTAGAGCCTTCTCCCACACCCCATCTCCCCAATCAATAAAAGCAGCCCTTTTATCTAAATCCCCGGGGCCAAAGGGAAACCAAACACAGCAGCTGCAGCTCTGCCTCCCAGGACCCGCTCCGCGCCGGGGCTTCTCCTGCCGGGGGCCCGCCGTGCCGCCGTGGCCGGGAAAGAATGCCGGCGCCGTGACCTGGCCGTGAACCCTCCCCAGCCTCCAAACACGCACAAAAGCATTTCTTCTGCCTCAGCAACGCGGGCACCGCCCCGCCAGCGCGCCGTGCCCCATCGGGGAACCCACGAAACCCAGCTGATCTGTGCAGAATTACACACCTGCCCGGGCTTTGCCGCCCAAGACCAATGCTGGGGCACAAGGAAAAAAATGAAAGAAAAATGTGTTCTTAATATTCATGACTCTGGTGGTATTTTTGTGCACAGCGCTGAGTTCCCGCATAGAGACGAGAAATTCAATCCAGTGTAAAATGTGCTTGGTTGAGGAGTGGGTAACACAAGCTCTTGAAACCTTGAGAACTTTTTGTTGGTCTTTTCACAAGAAAATTGTGGGATCTTCCAGGTGGGCCAAGAGGTCGGGAGGTAGACATTTCTGCAAATTAGCGGGGAGACAGATCAGCTCACTCTCGGGGACGTCAGAGACGAGTCCCACTGGCTGCCTGTTGGTTGGTGATGGGGCGGTGGCCTGTTGCCTGGTGTGGCCCTCGGCTGCTCACATCCATGGGAACACGCAGCTTGCCAGGGGCAAAGGCACGCAAGGACTGCGTCCTTGGCCGTCTTCGGATCGCAATTTATTTCCCGTAGTGAGATGCAGCAGAAAGAGCATGGCTTTGGGGCCGCGTAGGATCCCAGGTCTGAATCCTATTTCACAACTTAAAAGCCACCTTGCTTACCCAATTCGACCCTTAGCAACAGGTAAAAAATGACGATGACAGGACCTGCCATTGTGACACTAAAGTCAAATATGATTTTGCTCATAAAGTACTGAGCCCTGTGCCTGGCACATCACTGGCACCCCATAAATACTTGTCCCTGTCCCTCTCAGAATACAGCACACCTGCACCGCCACGGCCCCAAAGTGAGCCAGTGGATCAATTATGTAGATAAAGCAAAATAATTTTTTAAATGACTATCACTAGATAATTGAAACAACAGGGATTTTTTTTCTCCATAGAAATTATCTAAATAAGTCTCAAATTTCTTATGGGTACAATAGACATAGACGGATAAACAAGGGCCTGACTCAGGCCCTGGTCATATTTCCAGAGGATGGAAAGACAACCTTGCCTTGCAGAAAGTGAGATAAAAATGCAATTCCCTATCTCACAATAACTGTTGAGTACTGAAAACCAAGTTAAAGAGAATCCCTGGAGAGGTACAAAATTCTTGTTAAAATGGTAAGAGTTGGTGTTTACAACTAATTGATCACACCAGTTACAGATTTCTTTGTTCCTTTTCCACTCCCACTGCTCCACTTGACCAGCCTTAAAAAAAAAATGGTAGGAGTTAAAAGTCTTAATAAATGTGACTTTACCTTTCAACTTCACCTTTAAAAAAAAAAAAAGCTTTTTAAATTGATTTATGTTTTCAGTTTTTAACGCAGAATATCTAAGATCAGACTGAGGGGATATAACATCAGAATTTTCAAATGAGGCACTGATTCTAGCAACATAGTGAAACTTTGTCACCTGAAGGTCTTGACTGACACCTTTTTCCTTTCAACTTCATCGAGGCACAATTTACATAAAGGAGGATGTCCCCACTTGTGTGCACAGGTTGTCGAATTTTGATAAAACACACATGTAACCCACCATAGTCGAAATCTAGAACATTTCCACCTGCCCAAAATATCCCCTCGCCCTGAGCCAACTGTTTTATTTATTCCAAAATGGCATTTAATTGGAATCACGCAAGATGCACAATAGCTTCCCCTTATCCATGGGGGATACTTTCTGTAAGGAGATCGCCAGTGGACACCAAAACCACAGATGGTACCGCGCACTAAGGATGCTATGTGTTTTCCTACACATACGTACCTATGTTAAAGCTTAATTTATAAATCAGGCAGTCGGAGATTAACAACAAAACAGAATGATTGTAACAATATACTCTAAGAAGAGTTACGTGAATGTGGTCTCTCTCAAAACTCACCTACTTTTGACTGGGGCTGACCCCAGGGAACCGAAACTGCAGAAAGTGAAACCTTGGACGAGGGGTGGGGCTGGGGGGCCGCTGGACTCTTCTTTCACTCACCGTGTTTTTGAGATTCATCCAGGATGTTGTGATCAGACGCATATTGTTTTTTATTGCCAAGTAGTATTTCGTTATATGATTGTACCACGATTTGTCCATTGATAAACATTTGGGTTGTTTCTCTTACAGTTTGGGGCTCTCATGAATAAAGGTGCTATTAATATTCATGTAAAAGTCCTTCGGTGAACATATGTTTCCATTTCTCTTGAATAAATACCTAGGAATGGCATATGGTAAGTGTGTATTTAACTTTACAAGAAACCGCCAATCCGTTTCCCAAAGAGGCCGTACAATTTTACACTTCAACCAACAATTCACGACAGCTTCAGTTACTCCTTCTCCCCACTAGGACTCGGAGTTGTCAGTTTTTTTCATATGAAACATATTCTTACTCTGCAGATTTGAGGTATAAATTACAGTCAATAACATTCCCCTGCTTTAAGGACAGTTTGATTAGCTTTGGTCACCGTATATAGTTACATAACCACAGCCAAGGCAGAGAGCATTTCTATCACCCAAAACAGTTCCCTGGGGCACCTGCAGCTGAACTCCCCCCCAAATCCCGGTCCCCAGCCACCCCAATCTGCTTCTTCTAACTGTAGTTCTGCTCTTCCCGGATTCTCATATAAATGGACTCTATACAGTATGTAGTTGATTTTACTTAGCTAAATATTTTTTGAGAGTCATCCATTTGTTGTGTGTATGAATATTTTGTTCCTTTTTATTACTAACTGGTATTCCACAGCATGATTTACTGCAATTCGTTGATCCATTCACCAGCTGATGGTCACAGGATTATTTCCAGTTTTTGGCCATTATGAATAATGCCTCAAGAATGTTCATGTATGAGTCTTTTATGGCCATATTTTTCATGATTCTTGGGTAAATAACCCAAAGAGTTTAATTGCTGGGCTATGTGATAAGCATATTTAACCTTAAAAACACAGCCAAAAAAATAAAATTAAAAAAAACCAAAAAATACAGCCGAATTCTTTTCCAAAGTGGCTGTATAATTTTACATCCCCACAAAATGCAAAATATGAGCATTCCAGTTGCTCTTTGCCTTGTCAACATTTGGCATTGTCAGTCATTAAAATTGTAGCCATTCTAGTGGATATGGTATCTCACTGCATTTCCCTGCTAAATAAACATGCTAAACACATAGTCATGTGCTTATCATCCATTTATATATGTTCTTAGGTGAAGTGTCTAACCACATAACTTGTCTATTTTCATACTGGATTGTTTGGTCTTACCGAGCTGTAAGAGTTCGTCATGTATATTGACTAAAAGTCCTTCATAAGATATATGCGTTGTGAACATTTTAATCCAGCCTGTCATTTGCCTTTCCATTTTATTAACTGTGTCTTTTGATGAGCAAGAGGTTCCAATTTTTATTAAACCCAACTTACACTTTTACAATGAGTGATTTGTGTCCATAGAAACCCTTAATCTATCCCAATGTTGTGAACATGTTCTTCTAGAAGGCTGTGGGTCAAGGTGCTTTGCTTTTCTGTAGAGCTGACCATGTGTTCCAGTACCAACTGTTGAGAGAATATCCATTCCCTCAGAACCTTTGAAAATCAATCGTCTGTACATGTGAGTCTATTTCTGAGCCCTCCGTTCTGCTCTTTTGAGTTACGTGTCTACCCTTACATGTATCACACTAATGATTGCTGTACATTTACAGTAAGTTTTGAAATCAGGAAATTCTCCAAATTTATTCTGCTTTTTCAAGATTGCTTTGGAGATTCTCAGATCTTTGTGTTTCTGCATGCATTTTAGAATCAACTTGTCAATTTCTATTAAAAAAATCTGTTGTGAAAAATTTGGTTTATGTTGAGTTTACAGATTAATTTGGGGAGAACTGACATCTCAATTATATTGAGTGTTCTAATCTATGAGCATGGCATACTGCTCAATACCTCTTATTAAAAAGTGTTCTTTTTCTTAGTAATACTTCATAGTTTTCAGAGTTGAGGTCTTATACATATTCTGTAAAACTTTCATGTGGTTTATAGGTTTTTTTAATGCTGTAAGCAAAATTGTCTATTGAATTTTATTTTCTAATTGTCTGCTACTAGGTATAGAGAAAAAATTTGTTTTTTGTAAACTGAGCTTGTATCTGCTGAATTTGCTAGACTCATTTATAACTTTGACTTGCTTTTTCATAGAATCTTTTTCCTTAAGATTTTCTGTATATGTGATCATATTGCCCACGAATGAAGACAGTCTTAATTCTTCCACTTCTATATGTGTATGCCTTACTTCGTTTACTTATTGTACTGGCTATGATCTCTACCTTCAATATTTAATAGAAGCAATACACCTAATCTTGTTTCTAATCTTAGGTATAAAGCGTTTACTATTTCATCAATAGGTATGAGGTAAGCTGTAGGTTTTCTGTAGATACCCTTTATTAGGTTGAGGGGGTCCCTTTTGTTTCTAATTTTCTGAGAGTTTTTATTATGATAACAGGTATAGAATTTTGTCAATGAACAACTGGAATTCAATATTAATAAATTAGTACTGTTTCTAATAACACCAAAAAAGGAAATACTTACACGCAAATCTAACAAAATATATGCAGGATCTATAAATGAAACTATAAATAACTAACAAAAGAAAGCAAAGACCTAAATAGAGACCCCATGTTTATGGATTAGAAGACTTAATATTATTCAAATGTTAATTCTCCTAGAAATATTCTAGACACATCAAAAAGCATGATCCATAAAAGAAAAATTGGTGAATTAGACTTTTCCAAAGTTAAAATGTTTTTCTCTATAAATACACTGTTAAGAGAATGAAAAGAGAAACCATAGACTGGAAGAAAATACTTGCAAATCACTTTCTAATAAAGAATTTGGTTCCAGAATATATAAAGTGTCTTAAAAATTCAACAATAAGAAAACAAACAACCCAGCTAAAAATGAGCAAAAACTCAAAACAGACACTTCATGAAAGACAAATGGCAAATAATCATAGAAAAAGATTTCCACATCACTAGTCATCAGATAAATGCAAATTAAAACCACAAGGAGATCACTACACAATTACTAGAATCCTACAATTTTTTAAAATGATAATACTAACTACTGGTAAGGGAACCAAATAACTGGAATTCCTATACATTGCTAGCATAAATGCAAAATTGTATGGCCACTGTGGAAAACAGATTGTTTTTTAAATAAAATTAAAAATAGAGCTGCCATAAGATCAAACAATCCCAGTTCGAGGTATCTACCCAAGAGAAATAAAAACTTATGTTCACATAAAAATGTGTGTATTAATGTTGGTATAATATAACTTCTTCATTTATTAATACCACAACCTGAAAACAACTCGGATTTTTAACCAGTGAATGGATAAACATTATTCTAGTGGTACAATGATAAAACAGAATATTACTCAGAAATAAACAGGAACTGTTGCCTCATCTAACACAAATGAATCCCAAATGCATTTTGCTAAATCAAAGTAGCCAGACTGAAAAAGCTACCTATTGTATGATTTCATTTTTATGACCTTTTGAAAACGGTAAGTGGAAAAAAAAAAATCAGTGGTTACCAGGGTTAGATGGGACGGGGGCTGATACAAAGAGCCAGCACAAGAGAATTTTGGTGGTGACAGAATTGTCCTGTATCATGACTGTGGTGATGAGTACATGAGTCTGCACTTGTCAAAATTCTTACACCTGTACACCGCAAAAAATAAATTTTATTTTATGTAAATTTATATAAAATTAAATCAACCAGGAAGTAGTGAGAACCCAAAATGGAAAACAAACTGTAAGAAAGGAATCTGAATGTATTACAAATGAATAGCATCACCACACCAAAGATGATAGAGGAAAAGAACCAATGTAAGTAACTCAAAAAACCATATTCTGACTAGATACTATAAAGTTAAAGGGAAAAAACTGGACTCAAATACCATATCGCACTTACTGTATTTGTTTCTCACAGAGTTACAAATTACATAACCGTGTAAGTCACATTATGTGTGAGTAACCCATACTCAGCGTACTAGTTAGCAATTCTGAAACAAGTTTGCATGTGTACTAGAGTTGAACAAATAAATAGATGTAAATAATGAAACCCAGGTTTCTCACAATCTGAGACAGCAGTTACAAATAAGCCAATGGGGAAGGCTAGAATTAACAGTGGTATTGGACTGGAGCCAGAGACATCAATATGAACTAATAATTTTTAAAATATATTTGCTTAGGTAAATACAAAAATAAACATAAATGAGCTTACACGTGGACTAGCATACATACACACATTCCACCATTCTGTGCACTGATAAACCCTAGAAACAACGGCATCCCAGGGGCAATGAGGGCATTCACTGTCCCGATCTTAGCTTCTAAATACCATTCTCCAATTTCAATTTTAAAATCAACGACAACAACAAAAAGCAGGGCTCCCTGGATAAGTGATTAATTCCTGAGCTGAAACAGAGAAAATAAAAAAGGACTCTGGAGACCTTGTGATGCCAGAAAATAAAGAAGTGCTCAAAACAGGATGAGGACAGGCGAGAACGGCATGGAACCAACCTCAAAGAATCCCCTTTGGCCAGAGCTGAAACACTTTGAGCAAGAAAACGTGTAACAAGACACCAAAGGGAAAGATGGTTGGAGGGGCTCCGAGACGGTGGACCAGAGACACACACCGCCCGCCAGAGCAGCTCAGCAAGGAGAAGTTCTAGACGAAAGAAAAGAAAAAAACACACAGACATAGATTGGATGAGGATCTGAAGGAAGGTTTCCAGAACCTTCAAGAGGCTATATGGGAAGAGTCCGCAGAGCAGAACTGGAAGGAGGAAGGTATGGGTGGAGACCAACCCCCGAGAGGCTCGGAGACCAGCGAGGAGGGCAGGTAGAGCCGTTAGCTTGTCCCTCCCTCGCATCTCGGACAACTGCTGGGCTCCTGAGCTGCGGGAGAGATCTGCTGCCCGTATGAGCCCGGAGACTGCCGCAGCCAGCGAGCTGGGAGCTTCCTGCGGACTGGGCACCAGGCTCCGGCTCCCCGGGTGCCTCCCAGCCCGCAGACCCGAGCCCAGACGGCAGGTGCCACATTGCTTCTCTAGCCGCCGTGCACTTGGCCCTCCCCAGGGGGCTTCGACTCCTCAGGTCTCGTCCTGCCTGTCCACACACCGACACGTCCCGGCCGCGGCCCAGACTGCAGCAGCCACAGGGGTGCGGTGGGTCCCGGGTGATCTGCGTGACTCCCGATCCCGGCCATTCTGGGCAGACCGCCTTCCGGAGAGGGGGCTGCAGATGACCAGGCCGCCGCCTTTCCTCCACCCAGACTCTTGCCCTCCTCTTCCCCTCCCCAACCTGTGGCTGCCCAGGGAGAAAACTGAGCCGCCACACAGAGGCTTCCACAGGGAGCAGGGCTCATGTCTTTCCTTTTGGGGGTCCTGCGACGGGCTGAGGGGTGCTCAGAATGTGAGCTCCTTGCCAGCTGGCACCCCCGCGCTGCTTGCCTACAGCCCCATCGGAGTGGGGCACGCCCTGAGGCGGAGGGACATTGAATGAGCTCGGGCACACCTTGTGACTCGGGACCAGCGTGCTTCTCCCTGGCATGGTCAAGGAATGATCTCAGGGCCCCAGAGACGAGCCCACAGGCCAGATCCCACACGGCCAGGTCTCGGTCATGCTGCCCAGGGGCACAGAGGGGGTATCTGTGAATTAGTCTCGGGAGGTGTGGTGCCTGCAGGGGCAGATGGGGGAGAGCGCGTGTGGGTCCCAGCTGCAGCGTGCTCGCGGGGCACCCGTCCTCCCACGGGAGGGCCGCGCTCTGAGCACAGGGCAGGATGCTGGGCAGGGAACCTCCCAGCCGGCATCACAGCTGCAGGGGGTGGGCGGGCTTGAGGTCCTGACTGCTGACAGAGACCTGGGGGGAACCGTGCAATAGGGGACGGTGGAAAGGAGAAAGGCCTGCTCCAGATGGCTGGACTGTGGATCTCAGACAGCCCTGCCTCCACACGCACACTTTCTGGCTGAGTGGGAGCTTTGCCCAGAGGTGGGGAACAGACCTTTGACCCCTGCCAAAGCAGATCCCTTGCCAGCATTTGTGGAGCTCGAGGACAGCCTCACTCCTCCACCTGCCTCTGCTGTGGTGGAGAATAAGGACTCATCTGGAAGATCCAGGGTCCCACCCACCACCTGGTGCATTTGGGTGCTTCTGAGAACTAGAGCTGGTCACAGGACCCAAAAACAGCACTGAAGCTTGTTCCCTTTAGCAAACACCACCTGCTGACAGGAAGGTCAATTTGTACTCCCTTTACAGCAAGGGTCCCCAACCTATGGTGACTTATATAATTATTTCATTATAGTACAATGTAATAATAATGGAAATAAAGTGCAAAATAAGTGTAATGCACTTAAATCATTCCAAAACCATCTGACCCCTCCCTGGTCTGTGGAAAAATAGTCATCCCTGGTGCCAAAAAGATTGGGGACCACAGCTTTACAGCATTTACTGACTCAATCATACTGGGTGTGGTTAATTCTCACCTACAAGCATCACCTACTGGCTCAGAGACTAAACTGGGTATGTTATTATCTAAACAAAAGAAAATCCAAAAGTAAGAAGCAACAGCTGCTCCAGATGAGAAGGAATCAGCAAAAGAACTCCGAAGTATGAAGAATCAGAGTGAAAGGATACCCCCAGTAGGGAACACCAGTTCTCTAGCAATGGGTACCAACCAAAATCAGAATATTGAAATGAAAGATGAAGAATTTCAAACATGGATTGTAAGGAAGCTCAATGAAATACAAGAAAAAATAGAAACCCAACACAAAGAAACCACAAAACGATGTGGGAAATCAATGAAAAATTCACTATTAAGAAATTGAATTATTAAAGAAAAATCAAACAGAACTTCTAGAAATAAAAAATTAATTCAAGGAAATACAAAACATAGTAGAAAGCCTTAAGAATACATTAGATCAGGCGGAAGAATGAATCTTGGAGCTTGAAGATAACACCTTTGAATTGAACAAGTCAGTCAAAGGGATAGAGCAGAGAAATAAGAGGAACGAGCAAAGCCTACAAGAAATATGGGATTATGTAAAGAGACCTGACATAAGAATCATAGGCATCCGTGAGGATGAAGAAGAAAATACACAAGGGTTGGAAAATCTATTTGAGGGAATAATTGAGGAAAATTTCCCTGGCTTTGCAAGAAATCTAAGTATCTACCTATAAGAAGCTCAAAGAAATCCAGGGAGATTCATCACAAAGAGGCAAACACCACAACACATAGTCATTAGACTGGCCAAAATAAACATGAAAGAGGTGCTCTTACAAGTCATAAGGTGAAAGTATCAGGTAACTTACAAAGGAAAACCCATCAGACTAACTGCAGACTTCTCAACTGAGACCTTACAAGCCAGAAGGGATTGGGGCCCCATTCTCAGCCTTCTTAAACAGAATAATGGCCAGCCTAGAATTTTGTATCCTGCAAAACTAAGTTTTGTATATTAAGGGGAAATAATGACTTTCTCAGACAAGCAAACACTGAGGGTATTTGTTAAGACAAGACATGCCCTGCAGGAAGTACTCAGAACTGTATTATACGCAGATCAGCACAACAGACACCTACTAGTGTAAAATCACCCAAAAGATAAAGATCAAAGCCCAGATACCACAATGGCTCAAGAGATAAAACAAAGCAACAAAGTTCTACTCAACAGGATGAACAGAAATCCACCCTACTTATCAATTCTTTCAATAAATGTGAATGGTTTGAACTCCCCACTCAAGAGACACAGGCTGGCCAAATAAATAAAAAAAATACAAGCCAAGTATCTGCTGTCTCCAGGAAACACATCTAATCCCCACGGACTCATTCAGACTCAAGGGATAGAAAACAATATTCCATGCAAATGGAAACCAAAAGAAAGCTGGTCTAATGGATCTTATAGATAACATCAACTTCAACTCAACAAAAGTAACAAAAGACAAAGACGGTCATTATATAATGGTAAAGGGAACAACTTAACAAGAAGACATAACAATTCAAAATATTTACACATCCAACACAGGTACATGCAGATTCATAAAGCAAATCTCACTTGACTAAACAAAATGATAAACAGCAGCACTGT